>JAGDQP010006610.1:0-71299 GCA_022664845.1 Lepisma saccharinum | reverse complement strand
AGTAACTTCTGCACATTTTGTATCTGTGGTGTATGCACTTCTTGCAAGTAAATTTATTTCTCTGGATCTGCTGTCTTCTTTACATTATGACTGCCCCTTCCTGTGACAGTATTTATGCAAGACTAGGTACACACATCACATACATATACATACTGCATACATGTGTGGAGGAGGGGAGTAATTTGAGACTTTACTGTTACAAAATGTGGAATTTCTCTCACAAAAAGTATCTACTCACTGCAGTGCCGATTGTTTGGAAAATTGTGCAAGGAAATAGGCTGCATGCACAAAAGTTTCATTCTACATAGAACTGAGATGGTTATTAGGTTTTGAATAGGTTTTTCGAATTTTGCTGGGAATTTGATATTTTAGCAAGAAGACAATCACAAGATAGCTGCATTTTTAGTTCCCAAACATAGTTGTTTCAGCTAGCTTATCTAACCAACATTTTCATGTTAATGATTTAGGTATAATCTTGCAAGGATGGAACAAAAGACAATAAATCAGAAGAAACGAGAAATTTAAGTATCGTTAGTTAATACTGATAATTTTGAAAATATTTCTCTTGTGACAATTACTTGTGACAATTGAATTTATTTATGGCCTATAGGCATCTTATTCTCAGACCGAGATATGTTGGAGAAAAGGCTGTTGCAGGGTACTCGTCTAGGGCCTAGTTTGTAGTTACAATACCATTCCGGGTACCATTTGCCTGGTGTGACTGAGGGCAAACCCTGGAAAGTCTGTATTAGTGGATGTTGGAATTGTTTCCAGGACCTTCCGATTGCTAAGCCAGCGCACTACCAACTGAGCTACGACCACTTGCTCTTTTCTTTATGTGAAGAAGATTTGTGTAGGTTGTACACCAGTATGGGCTATACATCTTTATTGCTTATAAATTAGGAAACCAGCATGTTCAGCCGTCAAAAGTTCACAAAAAATGGATCACGCACATATTTTCAAAGTCGGAAAGTTTACACAATGTGGTAACATAAGACGAATAAGACAAAACACATAAAATGGTAGATCAAAACTTCATTTGTACATTGTTTCCAAATCGCAAAATCGTGCAACTTTTCGGATTCGGAAAAGTTACTCGTTGGTCATTTTCTTTGTATCTGAGCCAGTAGCGTAAGTAAGGACATGTGGGCCTCCCTTCAACAAATCAAAATGGCACCCAGAAAATTCCTGAACTTCGAAACTAAACTTCGTAAGAACGCCCCCTTCAACCTAAGCCCGCCCCTCCCCCCGCATTGCGGCCCGTTAGTTACGCCAGTGATCTGAGTGTGCAAATTAGTGTGTATAGAAACGTTATGTTAACAACAGAATTGATAGTACTATAGATTCCTGGAATTTGTTTATCTTTGAACTTCATAATTTGTTAATTTCTGAAAACTTTCAACCTTATAATTTAACAATTTTGGAATATTGGGTATTAGCATTTGAGCTATGTTGAATTATGATAAAGGGCAAAGGTTTATTTAGGTTTTGCCCAAGATATTAATAAAATATACTGAAATCCAAAGCGTTAGATACAATAGTTCATATAATGTTCAGATTCCAAAAACCCTGAATTCGGTCTTCGGTTTAGAAATTCCTGAATTACAGTACCTAATATTCCAATTTCGGAATACATGTTACAATTCCGAGTTGTTCTGAACTTCTGGTATTCGGAACAATCCAAGATATTTCGTTATAGCCCAGGAGTCGTTTCTCTGTCCTCTGTGGGAGAGATATTCGCCTATTGGGACTGAAGAAAGTAATGATTATTTCTCTAATGCCACATGTAAAACGGATACTGATTCTTATAGCTATTGATTACATGGGTTATGCAATTTCATAACTCGCTGTTCGGTTTTGTTTTTGGTGTTTGACAAACAATAACAGAAACTGAAAATGCTTGTTGGTATTGCATCGTAATAGTTCTAAGTCGGGGAATTGATTTTTGACGTCTGTCCTCCCCTTCCTTCAAGTTGACTATCTTTGCATGTATTTCTGAAAGGTAGGAGTAACAACACAGAACGATTGGAAACGCCTTTTTATGTATGTTTACACAGGGGCGCCGTACTGCTTAACAAGACGTCTATTTGTTCTGTTTATTTATCCTAGTTAGAAGTCTGATTGACGCACGAAAATCCAGTAGATGTGTGTGTGTGTTTGTATATATGTTTTTGTGTGCCCTCTGGTTCAGAGTCTCCTTAAAACTGTAGCTCCTGTCCCTATATCGGTATAATAACCTCCAGATGATTGATGGGAATGACAAACCACCACCATGTATACTCCGTGGTCTAGTGACTACGGATACCGACTTCAGATCGATATTGTGAAGACAAGCAGGCTCGAGCCCTGCTACTTGACTGCTTCCTGACTGAGATTTCAATTTCACCAGGGGAATGTCGGTGTGGTTACTTTCCTTCATCTACCAGTTCACCCAATAAAATGTAAATTTAACACATAAATGGAAGGTGTCGAGAGAAAACAAGGGTTGTCACAAAACAGATTTTTTTAGAAAATCAAGTTCTAATTCCTTATTCACTTAATGTTTAAACGCCTCACCAAATACGTAAAATTATATTCTGTGATCACTTATGAGTTTTAACCCTTTGTTCTTTAAGTTTTGTAGTTTCAAATTTATCTTCATAGAATGAGTTATAAAGCACAAAATCGTTAGACATGGACATTCCCTGTTTTCTCCCGACACCCTTCAAATAATGTCAACAGTGAATATCGTATTACACTATAGAACTAGTATGCTTGCTACAAGCAAGCGGTAACATTTTCTTGCCCGATGTTCATCTTTATTTCATTAACTGTTTAGATAAAAGTATTTGTTAAGAAATAAAATTTTATTATTGTGCAACAACATGTCTTGTTCAAATGAACGCTGTGAGTTCTCAAGGGCATTTTCGGATGTTCTTTTCCCAAATAATCACCAGAGTGATAGATCTTCATACCACCGTAGATGTAAAGAAGAGTCTTTGTATCTTCTCTCTGATACTGTGAAATACACTGTGCCTCCATTGGCTGTAGATTGCTTCTGAATTTTCTAACTAAAGAGATGACTATCTAAAAATTTGAACGTCTGAAACACCGGAACGCATTTTTCAAAATTTCTTGAAAGGAACTTCTTTTTTCCTTGTTTACGTGTGAATAATCAATTCCTGAAGTTCGTTGCATTATTTTAGTGACATATTATAATATGTAGAAGACATTTGAAACAATGCACAGTGGTTCAGAACCCGTCAATACCGCGACAAAGTTCGTCTTTTGAGGATTTAGAAAATATCTAACTGCCTCCATATTTACTAACAAGAATAACCAGACAACTTTAAAACCACCTGAGTTGTGATCCGTCTCGTCCAGTCAGTCACGTTGCAATAGCAACCCGAGAAATGTGAAAATGGTTGTTTGTATTTTGGTGTAATGAAACTGCATTTTTTTTTTTTAATATAAGTTTTATTTTACACGATTCTTCCGCGGGTGGGTTTTTTTTCCCGGTACGTATCATTATGTTTGCTCAAGTTTCTAGTTTTCATAATGACACATAGACATATCATGTGTTACGTGTCGGTGGTACAATTTATTGTTCGGTGAAGGTAGGCAAAGGGGGAAAAATTTATTGAAACTTCTTTTATCATGGAGCTACAAAAGTGAAAAAGAATTTAAAAAAAAAAACTCGCACGGAGTCCGGCCCGAAAATCATTATATTTTAGTACGTTCATGCTTGCCGTACACGAATGTTTAAAAAAAAAGCTAATCTTTCCCTGTTTATTGACAAATATACTTATAATGTGAAATGTCCATGCATACGAGTTTTTCCGAAACACAATATGATGTATACACATTGTTTTTTGCATCAAAATATCGTTTATGTAAAAAGATGCAGCATCTACCCGTTTCTACAGACCCATACGATTGGAATTCAAGAAATAGACCCCAAAAAGTAACCCTCAGAAATTTGCGAGATATAGAACAAGTTTAGACCAACAATCATTAAACTGGGTGAGTGAGTGAATTGTAATTAACGTCCTAAATGAGTTGGTTGAGCTTCTAAGGACGAGACTACTAAAGGGTTTTTTTTTTTTTTTTGTAAAGTTGGTTCCGAATCACTGCATTCAATGGACTCCGGCGTGATTTGAACCCGTGACCAGGTGCATAAACTGGGTAAGAAGGAGATAGATATTTTGAATTGAAAATGACCATGATAGATGGCAAGGTTTACAACGCCCTGACATGTACTAAATAAACACAGAAATGCTATGTCTGAGGTGCCAGCCCGAAAGAAATGAGTTCATTGTAGAAGAAATCCACATTCACTTTGATCTATCAATTCTAGACGCGTGGACTCTATTTTTTTTACTGATTCATACCAAATAGATACTAAAGTGGCGGATAAGAAGACAAAGTTGCTTAAACGAAAACAAAAATGATCCAGAATGGGTATCGCCAGCAGTTGGGTTTACTAGCGGATCAACCAAATCCTGGAAACAGCGGAAATACTAATTGCTGTAACTCAATGAGAAGGTTTCTTCTTCAATATAACGAGATGTTCACCATCATCACAGGCATTGATCAAGATCTGATTTCAAGTTGTACTATACTTCTGCAGACTCTATCCTGCGGGTTCGAAATTGTCGTAGCTCTTACCGTCCATACTACCAAATTTTATCTTATCAAAATCGACGCATAAAAATTTGAGAAATTGGCAGAGGATACCTTCCAATTATATATTGTTATATCCATTGTGTACTACATGCCTGTCAGCGTGCATAAGTTGTTGATAAATCGACTTGCTTTTGTTGTATAAACCGCCTTGTTGCCAATAGAAGATAATATGTCTGAAGAAACATTGAAGAAGCATTATTAAAGCGTATAGGGAACACTACGCAAGGAACTCGAGAATATAATAAAGAATATGTTCTTCCGACTCATGGTCACATCTGACCCTGTCCTTCCATCTCTTTAGCAGAAGCATCAAGTCCTAATAGGGAGGAAAATCTCCCAGCTACTTGGTCTATTGAAGACGTTTTCCAGTTATGAGATAATATACTGAAGATCTTGCAACCAAAACATAGTTGTAAGAAACATTGTTCTGCTCATTTTTCTAGGTAAATGTAACGAGAAAATTGAATGTTTACTTCATTTATATCCTTATATAAAGAAACGTAAGGTAAAAAAATTGCAATTAGTTTCTTTTATTTATTTTTTGTCGCGTTTTTGACAATATCTGGACCATTGTGCAAAGGACGGAGAGGTTAAGTTGGAGGAAGAAAATTGGAATGGTGAAGATTTGCTGAACCATTAATTGATCAAGCTGTTTGAAGACTTAAAAATTGGATGACGGCGACAAAAGAAGGAAAATATAAAAGAAACTTTAAAAAAAAAAAAAAGCGGAGAATTGTAATTGGAACAAACTACAACATCAAACAACAGAACTGAAGACAAATGCAACTTCAAATGATCAGTAAAAGAAATTGAGGAAAAATAATAAAAAGAAAAGATTAGTTAACAAAGAAGACGAATCTATTCTGGAAAATAATAAACAAAAGGTTTTGGGAACAAGCTTTTATTATAAGTTTTCTTTCACTCAGAAACGTGGACTTCACGAATGAGTGGCAAACACAAGTGACAAAGAAAGAAAATAAGATAAAATTTGGCGTACGGAGGAAGTTATGAAGAGAGCAGATGAAAGGGGCTGTAATGCAGATCATAAATTTAAAAGATCTCGTTAGTGATTTATAAGAGCTGAAATGTTATTATTAACTTTTTCTGTTAGAATATTGGAAGTCATTTATTCTTATTGTATTATACGACGAGACTCCGTGATCTTATCACTGCTGTAGATCATATATGATGAAATGTTTAACACTCAATGAACACTTGTGATTTGTAAATGCTCCGTTTACTTAGTTTCCACCTCCATACCCCTTTTTCTTTCTTATGCTTTAGGAAATAGGATATCTAGATTAAACTACCCTGTTTTAGATGGCAACACACCCATCAGAGTTACAGCAACATTGCGAAATCTATGAGTAACAGCGAACCAAATTCTATTCGTAAAGAATTCGGGAGCGGTTCCGAAGTTGGTGGACACTTTTTGCAAACTTTACAGAAGAAATTTTTGTAACTTGGAAACATGAGATGAACGTTAAAGGAAGGGAAGTACGTGTCTTTGTTAGCGATAATTATTGCTGTGAAGTGAGAACTATATTCTTGTGGCTTAGAGTGAGAGAGTGCGTGAAAGTGATGTGCATCGCGAAAAATTAAAAAAAAAACTAACCTGACTTTAAGCAACCCCATAACTTTGCTAGCTATCGCTTGCGAAATACTGTCCGTGTTTTTGTGGCAAAATACATATCATTCATAACACGAAGTGTTACAATTCCTCTGCATGGAACCATGTTCCTATTTCTTGATCAACTAGAGTGCGTATTTAACGAAATAATAGTAACAAATGGATTTTTTAAAACTTTTTGCATTGTTGGTTGTCGCTAGGTGTTTATAGAAGTGTCTATAACCGGAAATAAATAAAAACTAATAACAATTGAAAATAGTTTCGGATAAAGCAATATAAATTCGAAGTTTGAGTGTCCACCAACTATTGAACTGCAGCAAAGATTGTTTTCTCTCGGTGATCTTTTCTGTAATTGCATTTTTCCTTTATGGTATGTAGTAGAGATGAAACAAATTACCTCCTTCTCGATACTTCATCTGTTCCTGGAGTCAAGTAATAAAACATTATTATATGAGTAGGCCATTGCACGCAGTAAAACAGGATACAACTGTCCCTGACGTGACGCAACAAATACTTCCTAATGTGACTTTTTTCATAACTAATAGTAAATACCCAGTCATGGAAATTTCTGGAACAAACTAAATATTGCAAAATTTAAAATCTGTAAAAATCACAGTGTATTTGAAAGATAGCGAAAATAAAAGGCATCAGAGAAGAAGAAATTTCTTGTCTGACTGGTCAATAGCTTGTTGTATAAAATATCTTGATCAATTGAAGCTTATGATTGGTTCGTATTGCCATACTTTCAGCTAACAGGAAATACTCAACCAATCACAGATTTTCAGTTTACCAGGATCTTTAAGAAAAATAAGCTATTGACCACAGAGACATCTGCTGATGGGGAAAGAAAGTTTTTCCGACATCAGGTGGAAATGGGTACACATTTAAGGATGACGGTTAATTTTCTAGGTACGGTTACAATTTGGCAACACTGAAGCGGGTTACCTTACAGTCTGAGCAAATGAGATTTGATATGGTTTGAATATTGACTCAGTGTTGCCATCCTGTGCTACCTTTTTAGACTTTCGATTATTTTCTCATTGGTTATTTATCTATGAATCTGAGTGTAAATAAAAAAAAAACAGATTTCTCGACTGAACCATGTTAGACCCCATACCCTGAATTTAGCTCCGTTATTTTAAAGAAGAAAAAAACGAAATGTGCGAGCGTTGATCAAGTGTATACAAATATATCGTACACAAATTTTAAGAGTTATTATTCTGAGTTCTGTACCTACATTCGCTGAATACTTGAAATATCTAGGGTACACTGTTAAAAATTCAGCTGTCTGCTTGGAAATATCCGATAATGTCACTGACGTCTTTCATGAATATTTCAATCAAGAATGCTTACAAATTTATCGATATTTTTGTGTTTCAACTGCTTCGGATATAAGTAAGAGCAGAGTGAAGAATAATTTGCAGTGAATACATTGAAATATTTATGATTTCCGCAGCAGTCGCCTGATTTTCTTCAGAAAAGAGCTGTTGTGTACCAACAAGGTGTGTTTAAAGCCGAACACTGCAAAAGCATATAACCATATTCCGTTAATATTTACAAAAAGAATGTTCTCCTCTCCTTATTGGGTTAATTATCGCATGAGTACAATTAAATCCTTGGAAGTTACAAGGAAGCTGACCAAAATAACTACACATAAAAATATTGTACACTCGTCCTGCAGAGCTTGAAAAAAAAACTGGTATTAGAAATAAAATTGAACACCAAGAAATGAGTTTCGGTAAAATCATGATGTATTTTACAGAAAAAACACAATTATCAATTTACATATACAACCATTCACATCATGGGATATAGTTTTTTTTTGCAACTTTTTTTTCTAATTCATTCATTTGTTGTAACCTTCTCATCTTCCATCGTAGACATCTTTTTAAACAGCTTGTCACTTGACTATGGTGTGCCAATACTTAGTTAACTCATGATTCTTAGATCTCTCTTAGAACTCTTCTCTTTTGGTTAAAAATGTCACTTTTCACTTTTTTTTCCATTGTACAATAAAAATAGTTGTTTGTTTTTTTAAAAAAAATGAACTACAAACACCTACATTGTTCATAAAGGCAATTGTTCAAAGAAACAACAAATTCGGGAAAGGGTAGACAGAAAAATTTGACTTACTTTTTCTTTTTTTACGTTTCTTTAAAAATTCTTGTGTTTGTTTTTTAAATACATACAATAAATAAATACCACAATTAACATTGAACATATAGACATTTTTATTGTGATTTTCTTTTTATTAATATAAGTAGGGAGTTTGTTTTGTTGGTATAATGATATTATTATAATGAAATTGCAGGAAATAAAAAGTAATTCGAAAATTCCAGAAGTGATAATGATGATGTTGATAAAACAATTATAGTATCATATATTATTTTTGTAAAATAATTACTAATTTATTAATTAAACTGGATATTATATTTCACTTATAATGTTCGTTCAAGTAAATAAAACCGTGTTGATTCTAAATTTGATTCATATTTTTTTCTGTTTTCACTTTTTAGGGATTCAATGTATTTTAAACCGAATCCGAAAAAAATGCTTTGATTTTTTATTTTTTTTTGAAAATTTAGCATTTTTTATTTAAGATCAACTCCAATTTAATATAAGTTTATTCATATCTTTCATTGGTTTGTTACTTTTACCACAGCAACGTATTTCACTAACGTAATCGAGTGAGCAATTTCAACACTATTTGGTACATTCTTATTGTGAAATTATTATTAACTCGATAACCATGGAACGTTCAAATGAATCACAGAAATAGAAGAAAATATCACTATGAATAAATTTCACAAACAGTTACAGAAGTGCATTCGTTAATACAATCAAAGCATAAAACAATAATCATAATACAATATTATACAGTAACAACAATTGGTTTATTAATTTTATTGCACAAGCGTGTACGGGAAACTAATTGGCTAATGTAAAATATATATTGTCGAAAATAATGAAGAAATGCCCAATCATAAGCGAAGAAACGTATTATAAATTTCGTTTATTTCAAATTCCTTTCAAGAAACCAATATTATATAAATAGAAATTACTCTTGTCTTAAATTCATTTCATTAAAAATGGTTACAATGAATGTTTAAAATAAGGAACGATAAAGGTTTTCCGTCATTTTGAAATTAATTTTATAAGCACTGAAAATAATAATTGTAGTAAGAAAGAAATGTGCGTGTTTTTTTAATGTAATCCAATAATTCTTATAGTATCTTTGAGTAAGAATGATAAAACTATTTTTTTTTTACACTGAATACTGAATATACGCTGTTGTGGTTGTATTGTTCATTGATTTTTTTTTTTTTTTTTTACTTATAATCAACCAATATATCATGCAGTAGTCTTTAATAATACAATTGGACACTTCTGTAATTTTATCGATATTTACCGCGTTTACTGTATTGGAAAGACTTGTTGTTTTTTTTTTTCCTTAAAGCCATCACATCGTAATTTATCTATTTGAAACATAATACTGATTTCATAGCCATACATACTTATTTTTTAATACACAATACTTTATATGTATAATTACATATATCATTTACCTCGTTTGTACCATGATCAGTTTCTATGTTTGAGTAGGGTCTGTTTTGAAATCTTCCATTCACTGTAAAAACAAAATTTATTCTTGTATATGTTTGTTTTAATTAATATATATATAACCGAGCTATGTTTCTTTTATAATCAACAGCGAAGTGACGTATCTGAAATGCCAAAATAGAAAAAAAAAATTAATAACATTGCTGTTTAGCTGTGAATTTACCAAACTTAGAAATCCTGCGTTTTTACAAAAACAATAAAACTTCCAGTCCTAATTGTTACTGTACTTTTACCTCATTTAGGTCAATGACCGTGTCTAAGAACTTTCCTGTTGTTTGGTTTCTACAAAAAAAAAATAATAATAATGCATTTAACTTTGGTTTTCATGTGAGTTATTATTATTATTTTTTTATTAGATAACTAAGGAAGGGCATCCATATTACATAATATAACTTAATGTTTCTATATTTTTATTAATCTTTCTTTCTGTACCCGAACAAAATAGGACTAATCTTTTGTGACATCTTAAGTTGTTCCTCTTCTTCTATTTCTCACATATTGTAGCACACACACGTACGTCAATATTACAAATATTATGATCTCTTCTTTTTCGTCTTCCTTCTATTTATATTTTACAATTCTACGACCGTCAATTTAAAACTAAAAATCCTTATTTGGTTCTCAAGTTTCGACGTTTTTTTTCTTTTCATTTTTTTTTTGTTTCATATAGATATATTTATAATGTATTTATATATAATTTTAGTTCTGTCTGTTTTTGTTTTAATATTACACAAACACACACACATAAACAGAACGACTTCCATACACAAAAAAACACGCACACTCAAAAACAAAAATCACACATTCCTGAGGCGGATTCAAAAAAAAAAATTTACACCACAAATTGTAGTTGCTGTTGTAGGGGTTTTTTAAAAAAAGTTGATTCAACTTTTCTCGTTTTTGAAGTAAAAATTGTCATTAGTGACTTTTTCTCTAACAAAAAATAATCCTTTTCTTTGTCTTGTGCAACCCTCCCCTTCAAAAAAAAAAACTTCTCTCCGGATTCAAAAAAAAAATATGTAAGAGTATCGGAATAGTGGAAATAAGTATTAAGTTCACTTTAAACAAAAATAAGTCTTAGAGATCTCCATGTCACAGTGGACAATTTAGCTTGTATTCGTCACCATCATCGTCGCCATTTTGTCTTAAAACTCTGGATATTTATTGACTGTGGAACAATTATAACACATTAACAGATGAATATCACCATAAGTTACGTTAGAAGCAGCCATTTTTTTCCCGCTTCTATGCTTTCATATATCTCTTCCTTGTATGTCTTAGCCGAGACTTGATCAAACTTATAAAGAAAACAAAATATCGAATTTTGTTTGAAGAGAGGTAAATATTTGTTGTCCATGTTCGTCCAATCTAGTTATTCTTTCACTGATTTTGGTATATGAATATATAATATTTATATACTTATAGTTCGTTTTTTCTTTGTTTTATACATATAAAAATAATTCAAGTGTCCTTACGTTAAAAGACCTTGGTTCATAGGATTAGGGTCAGTCTGGTACCACGAATATTGCGGCATATAACCTGAACTTACTTGTATCGCATGGTTATGCACCGGTTTCATGTCCCAATTGCCTGCTGAAACCACTGGGGGACTCCCTGACATCACAGGGGGTTGGGGAGACATTTCACTTACTGGCGTTGAGGACGGGGTGGGGGTTTGATGACCAAGACTATATGCGCTGTTTGGTGGGGGACCTCCTGGGCTATGGTTGCCACCGGGGGGATTTGGACTCACTGCTTGTGGGGTGTGGGGTTGTTGATTTGGCCCCTGTCCTAGTTGTACGGGATTGGTTCCCGGTGGACCTTGCTGACCGCCCTGGGGCGCTTGCGAGACCTGTTGTTGTGCTGCCTTCATCATTTTCTTATATTTGCTGCGTCTATTTTGGAACCAGATCTTCACCTACAAGTAGACAAGAAAGGAAATTGTTTTAGTTCAGAGTTTAAATTAAATCAGACAAGTTCAACATATAGAAATGCAAAAATAAAAGTTTAAATTTAAATATACAAGTGTAAAATACAGAAATTCAAGAATATCATAAGAGTTGAATTTAAGGTTAATGTAAAGCAAAAATCTCAAACAAAAGATGGCAGCACTACGTCCGTGTATGTCTTTTGTCGTTGGACGAAATTTCAATGTGCTCCTACAAATTCAAGCCTAGAGAGTTCTAACTTTCAGGGAAGAAAGTTTATAACCAATTCAAGAGTTCGGTCAATGCCGATTTTTTATTTTCGTTTTTCTTCATTGTTGAAATCGCTTGATTGTTGTTGTGAATGAAGCTCTTTCAACAACGATTTTGTCTGAGTTCGAGGTTATATTGTATTTCATTTGACTAAATGGGTATTCAAAACAGATTTTCAAAATCTTTTTCATCTATCTGTAGGATCTAGGCTCTATAATACAGGCATGGTTTTGGTACGTGTTCCGTCCTATACTGTCGTAATACTTTCGTAATGCATGATTTGTCTGAATTTTATTTACGGTCTTTAAGCATCTAAGGCTCAGGCCGGGATAAGGGAGCGGATAGGATGCGGGAAGGTGTCGGCCAGGGCCTATGTTGAAGGTGCCATCCTGGTGTGACTACGAAGAAAACATGGAAAAGACTCTGTCGGGATGGTCGGCCGCTGGGATCGAACCTACGACCAACGCTCACGCTCTACCACTGATCTACGGCGTATTAGTATTTTCTCCTGTTTGCAAATTTATGACCGTCGGAAAATAAAAATGAGTTATTTGCTAACTGATAAATTTTATTTTGTGTGGAACATTTTATAGTAACTATTGACTTCGGCCTGTCCCTGTTTTAAGCATTTCAAATCCACAAATATACTCATGTTGGATTCAAACCTACAACCTTGTGGACGGCGAACCAGTGCTCTATTCCACATGGTCATAGAAGTCGGTGCTATTCGCAAATTATTAATACGAAAAAAAAAAGTATCAAGTAAGCACATTTTAGCCAGTATTTACAAAACTTAAAATGGATAAACTACGAAATACGACTTTTAAAAAGTAGAACCTTGTATGTAATATTTTATTTTAAAACTTAATGAACAAGAAAATTATTAGTGTGAAAGGCATTTAGAGTTAGTCAGCCTCGTATTAATTAAAAATTATGAAAACCAAGACAAGAAAAAAAAACAGTGTGTGTTGTGATGTGTGTATCTGTGTTTGTGTAGTAGTTTAGTTATATATGATATGAGAGGAATCGTGAAGGGTATAAAGATAACGTCGTCTTGTAGTAGGAAGCCCACTTTGAATTGGATATTTGCTTCTAGCGAGAGGAGAATCGGAGGTGGAGGAGGACGAAAAGGAAATATACGGAAAGGAGGGGGTGGATTTTCCTCGATGCATAGAAAAATGGAAGATGGGAGGAGGAGGAGGTAGAGTTTGGCCGGGTGTTCGATGAGTGAGAAAAATACAGCAGAAATTTAAGAAAGAACATTCAACATACAGTGTTGCCAGTCACAGGGAAAAAGTCATGAATTGCATAATAGTACTGTATTTAAATTTGTTGACTAATATTAATTGACCGAACACATGGAAAAGTTTTGTTATTTATCAACCGTGGAGCGCGACAGAATGGTGAGAAGGATCCACTTTTGTAAGAAATTGCATCACATAGTGGTTGTGTTGTTACTCCGGGCAAACTTCACTATAATGCCCAGTAATTAATTGAAAGTTGCAGTACATGAAGATTTAACCGTTAGTTTCTGTGGGGTTTATTGTTGGTTGTACTGCACTATAGGCAGCGTTTAGAGATTTATTTTAGGCGCAAATATGTAAATGTATTTCGGACCTCAGTCAGCAGAATCGGACTGCCCTAATTCTCTGTCTTCCCAGCACAAATGCTGCTGTGGAAATGCGTTTATAATAACCTGCTGACTAACATGGAAAACCAATCATAGATTAAAATGAACACTGTAAAAACTATGTTTTTGAGCAAATATAACCTTAGACTTTCCTCTATCGCTTATTTTTATAATTAAACAAAACTATTGTTTACTGTGAGAGAACGCACTCATCCGATTAGGTACGAACTGTAAAAAACTTTGTATGAATCACACTTTCTTTTTTGCATACTATTAACTCGATTATCATCTGAAAAATAAAACAATTTATTTTAAGTGTGTGTGTAATCTACAAAGCCACTTGTGTTCGTGTAATGCAAAGTCTTCAGACCAGGCCTATACCCTGTGAGTGTCCCGCTTTAACCATTTAGATTTCTAGTCATCTTAGTTTGGATTGGCACAACAAATTCTCCGTCTACACTTAAATTGTATGAGCGTGTAAAAGAACAGAATTGTTAGTACAGACGAACCAATGATATCGATAATCTCTCTAAATATATAAGAAATTAATATTTTAGCTGTAAACACTGTTCCTCATTAATTTTCTCTTCCTCCACCACTACAAATCCTTAACAAGGGTAACCTAAAATTAAAACGTGAAGTAATGAATTAATTACTCTTTCATGGCTGCAGGATCATGCAATTTAGCACCACTCACGATATAATTCTTGATATTTCGCCACAAGCTTATGGCAACACTGAAATCGTAATATTACGTAACACCCAGATAGAAGAACTCTTGGTCCTTATCTAAGGAAAGAATCTGTAGCGGGCGGTTTGGGAACTTGACAGAACTGGGAATCAGAATTTAGTAGTTGTCGGGGCTCCACAGATTTTTATTTTTTTCCTCTTATGTGGGGAGGTTTTTCTCTTTTTTAATATTGCCTGCAGCCATTCTTCCTGCCCCCTTTCAAAAAGGATCAAACCACCCCTTTCTTCTCTCTTTTGAGTTACCTTAAAGCTCCATCGTCACTACACATGTAAGCGTACACACACACACACAAATTCAAATACACATGTGCAGACAACATTTATACCTTAGGCACCTTCAACACGAATCCAATCTCCCTTCACCTGATAGCCATATCTGTTTCACTCGAGTCGAGATATCTATCACTTGTTTTGGTTTAAGTTGATTCAAAAGTGTTTGCTTCTGACATACTTCTTGTGTGTTTCCTATACTTCCCATTTCCATGTTTCTTTTGTTTTCTGAAATACTCCTATTTTAAACCGTTTCTCCAAATTTTCTGCTTAATACATATCGTAATTAGTGTTTAATTCTTTTCGTGGAATAAATCTAATAGCTTATATTTTAATTCTCAGTTCGCTTCGGATCGCAATACCATATTTAATCTTTACTTAGTTTACACCCGTTAATTTCAACTGTATAATCCATGAAATTATTATTTTTAGACCTGTCTTGTACTAACAAATTTTAAAGCACTTTAATATAATATAATATCATATTATTGAGTACCGAACTGGTGAAAACCGATCCATTAAACTCCACAACGTATATCAAGTTAATTTGTGACTTTACATTTCCATGTGACAAAGACGTGAACGAATATATTTTTTTTATTGTCATCTTTATGCTCTGATCGTACTGTGAATCTCTTTGGATCTGGACTTCAACTCAGTGACCACTAGTTATACAGACCTTGGATTGGTCTGGAACCTTCCTGACCTTCCAGACAACTGCGAATATGTATAGTTGTTTTACAATTATAACATACAGTAATGGAAGAAACTGGACTGGAATGAAGGAAATTGCTGACTTCTTTTTTTTTTTTAATATAAAAAAATAAAATAAGAAAGGACTCATTTACTGATATTCAACATCAACAGATTTATTGGGAATTCTGTGGGAGATAAAAAATGAACACAGAAGCGGTTCATCAAACATACTTGTTAGCAACTGGCAGTGTATTGTAAGATTATAATTGAACGTGAAAACAGTACCTTTACCCGGAAAACCAACGACACTTTTCGTTTTACAATGTAAACCTTTTATTATATACAGTAGATAGATATCAACTCAAAAACCTCAACCCCAGCTGCGGAAGCTTTTTCCCCTGCAAACTGATGCGTGTGTGATAAGAACTTGCTCTGTCAAGGTAAATCAGGGGGGATACCAAACAAATTTCTTGATTTAAGTTCCTATTTTCTCCCTTACCTCCTCCCGGCCTGAATAATAGCTAAGAAGATTGGAGTTAATAAAACTCATAAAAATATCAAAAACTTAAAGATCCAAGAGAGGAGGAGAGAGAAGTTTTCCCAAATTATATTCAACTAAACAGTACAGGGTGTATTTAAATTAGATCAAAATTTAAAGAGTAACTTTTGAATGCAAAATGAGTAAAACTAAAGTATTAGTAAACGAACGGAACGGAAGGGATAAAAAATAGCATAGTTTTCGAGAAAATTGATGAGTAGTGGGAGAGTAGGTGTGACATTAACAAAACTGAGGACAATAAAGAGAAGAAGAAATTATTTAGGACACTGACTGCGCATATATTGTATACTAGAGAGTGATTGTGAAGATATGTTTTGAAGAAAAATAGGAAAAGGAAAAAGGAATCCAACTCCTTGACAATACTAAGGAAAATAATTCGTATACTAAGATATAAAGGAAACAGCGTTGCCAATCTACAATAGCTACTCTGTAGCTAAAACTAGCTATTTTAAACACTAATTAACTACTAAAATTGATAACTTTTATATTGTGTGCATACGGATTCAGCTGCCTTTTTTTATGCATTATTTAGAGACAAATATGCCTAATTCTAACATTGATAAGATAGAGTTTTAGCTACTGTTAGGCTGCTGTTTAGCTATTTCTGGCAACACTGAAAAGAAAGTGTAAGAACGGAATGCGTGGAAAGGGCTTAACGTCTCTTAAAGGACCTGCAAGTTTCGACAGAGTACTACTACTAATAATGATGTTGATGTGTTCCTCTTTAGCCCAACCAACCCGACTCTATTGCTGTTAAAAGCGAAGTTATTTGTTTTGTATGACAAGATGGCACCCTTCTGTCCTGAATATTCCGCAATTTCTCGGAATGCAGTTGTACCAAATCAAACATTTTAGGCCAATATTTTTGAATAGACTAATCAAAACCACGTTCTGCACTATAAAATCCTACAGTAATTAGTACGAAATGACGCAACACAATTATAATTTTCATTAAGTCAAAATTTAAAAATATGCTAACGGAAGAATCAAGTCTCCGTTCGTGCCAAGGTTTCTTTTCTTCGACATACCCAAGTAAAGCAAAGCCCAACCATTCGAATTTTTTGCTATTATTTCAAAAACGAAGGTATACACTCACAAAAAAAAAGAAAAAAAAAAGACAACGACTGTTTTCTGAATTTGCACACACGCTATCTATGAAAACACGCAATGATAGCCTTACTGTGGTAAAAGTTATGAAGTCCTGTGGGAATCCAAAGTGGTGGTTTGCAGGACGAAAGGAGAAGGGATATTCACCGAGAATTTCAGGGGGGAGGGTAGATATTTCTATCGTTCGTTCTCCTTTCTCTAGTTCTTTCTTCCTTTTCTGGTTCAACGAAATATCAGAAGAAAAAAAACAACATATCAAACATAAAAACAAAACAATAAAAACAAAACATGAACCGGGTGGCCTACAATTTGTTGCCCGCATGTAGTCACACACACACACACACACAAGAAGTCACCCAATCGCATAAATCCTCCTCCTCTTTTATTGTTCCCCTCCCCCTTTCTCCCCTATAACCTTTCACTGAATTCACATTTGCAAAACCAACTGGCTTGGGAGCAAGCCGTAGATAAGTTTTGTTGTTATGTTGTTTTACACGCAGTCTCAAAACGCACCCAAATTTTTCTCACACTACGAAGAAAGAAAGACCACATTTCCAATATATTTTTTTCATTTTTTTTCCTGTTTGTGTTTCGTGGATGTCATTGTTAGATATCATGCAGTAACGACAAAATACTCAAATAGAAAGGAAATACTACATATACTTTATTTTTTCATGTATTAATATTCAACATGTTCTTTACTAAAGCTTTGCACTTCACACATTCTAACTTGGAAGATTTTTGAAACTTGAGGGAGGTTGAAACACAATACAGATTTTTTTTTCGAAAGCTAGCTGGTTTGAACTTGTGGAATTCTGTTATATGATATCATAAATGTAATGTCATTGTTAGAAACGTAAAAATACGTAAAAACTTTTGGTTTAAATTTTGATATACACCCAGATTCATAAAAAAAATCACAAATGAAAAATTTTCTCTAGGTACAAAAAATTTTGAAGAATTTGGCAATACTGAAGGGGTTAATAACGTAACAGAATTAAATCAGTGTTGCCATAGTATGGTAACTTTTCGTACTTCGAGAGAAATCTCATCGGCCGTTTTTTGTGAACTTGAGTGTACATAAGCGTGTAAAAAAATTACTAAAACAAATAATAACGATTTTTTTTTCTCGTGTATTGTCCTTCTAATATTTTTTTAAACATTCTATAGTATCTTTTTATTTCATTTATATTATTGTGGTACATGTGTTAGCAGGCGAGAGTAGTGTATACCCATAAGCCATTCAAAATTAGTGAAGCAGAAAACGTTAATGCCGCATTTGTGAAGGTCGCCATCAGCACGTTTGTTATAGTCGCTGGAACCCACAAAGCAACAAAATAAAAGAAAGAAAAAGAAAAAGAACAGATGAAACAGCACTGGACAAAGAAAGAAAGAGAGAAAAAGAAAATGACAGAGAAACTGGATAGGAAGTTACACTATAATTTTCGAACTTTTACTTTTCTTTTAATACATTCGGGCTCACACGCAACTAACTGATTACGAAATAATCAATTTAAGAAAGTAAAAAAATACTGTTACAGTCTTCTTTTTAGTGTCAACAGTTGATTTCCTTTCAAAATTATATGTCCCACATAGCACAGGATATCCCAGGAATTTCTGAGAATATCCCGAAAGGATATGTTCCTGGTATATCTAAGGAGTATCTTAAGGTTCTACGAATATACCAGAGTTATCTTAGGATATCCCATGAGGATATTCGCTGCATATTATAGAATATTCCTGAGTTATATATAAGGTCTTAAATCAATGCAAAAGATTCATTCACAAAACACAGTCTCTTCTTTGGAATATAAATAATTTGAAGACCGCAGGAAATGAACGTACTTTCTCCATTTTTTTTGGCGAAATTGAAATAAGAGTGCCATCAACTACATCTTTTAGGGGCCTTTTTTTAACCAGCTACAATGCATGCAGAAAACATGCATATAGTCCGTCTGGTACAGCAAGTCTTTATTTGATGCTCAGGTATATGCAGTAATAATTCTGAACTTTTAAAATGTTCTCCTGTAAAAATCAATACAATGGATAAAGCACGTTCTTTTGCTGAAGTCTTCATTTGTTTTCCCTAAACTGGGTCCTGGAGTACGTATCCCCTAAACTGGATACGTACTCGGGATAGATATACATTCTAACATAACGAACTTACTCCCCCTACCGTCGTAATTATTTGAAGTAATTACTAGTTCAATATTGAATTTATTTTCTATTTCTACCATCTAGAGTCGTTTTCCACTTCTAACTTGGAACATAGGGCGAGTTATTAGAATATTTTTTCCCATCTGAATCTTATCGGGGCTTCTGTGGCTCAATGGCCGAGAACTCGCCTTTGATGCTAGGGGTCATCCGTTCTATGCCTGCTCACGCAATGCGGGCTTTGTGGTGGACAAACACCGTGTGCATGGGTTTTCTAGAGATTCTCCCTTTTCCTTCCACTCTCTTTCTTTCCACCAATTCATCCCATCATCATCCATCCGGCTTGGCCCAAAGTTGGCTAAAGGCCTTAAAAATTAAAATCAAATTCAAAGTTCTGAATCTTATCAGTTGTTGGATATTGATTCAAAGAAACTATTTTAAAAATATTTTGTTGCTCTACACAATTGCGTTCTGATTACTTTGGTGGGTTTTACCACCTCACAGGCCATTGAAAATACTATTTCCCAAAAGCCCTTAAATACTAATGTAATATATTGAACCCTAAGAGATAGTAAATGTACCCACCCACCCCCAAGAGAAATTTCTCTGAAAAAAATTTTTTTTGCACTCTACAAAGAAACGCAATTCTTCAGACTAATCGACATTAGGACCAATAGAATCCAAGAAGACAAATTGAATTGAAACAGTAGAGTAAACGTGATGATTTTAACCCCAAATCGGTCGAGAGGTTAGCACGCTTGTTTTCAGTGCGCAGGATCACGGTTCAAATAACTTGTGGAGTCCACTAAACCGAATGTTCCGAAGCCTATTTTTTAGAAAGAAAAAAAAAACTGTACGTCCATAGAAACTGATCACCTCGTTAAGGACACTAACAGTAACAAAGCTGATTTTTTTTTGTAAAAAAAAAATCTTGCGATAATTTAGCTTCATAAAAATATCAACCCTGTTTAAAAATGAGACAGAGAAATACAGATAAAGAAAAGTTGTGGAGGGAGGGAAGAAGGAGGATGCGCCAAAGGAATAAACTATAAAATAAAAAAAATAAAAAAGAATTAAAAAAGGAAGTGGGTGCGTATATGTGACGGCAGTTGTAGGAGTTGGAGGATGGGGTGGTCAGACTTCCTATTGTTTTGTAAGGCTCCGACTGAAATAATAATAAAAAAAAGACCGCTCCACAACATACAACGCTTTATAAAGCATTCATCTGTCTTCATGAACAGGTGGAGAACGTGAGGAAGTAGAGGTTGGGTTCCAGTCGAAAGTACAAGTACCTTATATTGAGGGAGAAGGGAAAAAGGAAGTGGCATTAGCACTACCAGTTAGTCGCTAAATTTCCCTCTGGGAATTTTGATTGATGAAACTATTTTTTTTTTCCCTTAGTTTGTCTCGTTTAGTATGTAACACCAAAATTCCTAACTTCCTTCCATTTTTATGTATGGACCTAGTCAAAGAAAAATTCAACTTAACCGGACCGAGAATAAGATTTGGTTCTCTTTTCTTCTACTTGAATTACAATTTATTTTTGGTCTTTAGGCATCTATGGCTCAATCTGGGATATGTTAGGGTTAGGCCGTTAGGGGAAAGGATGTGGGAAGAAGTCGGCCAGGTTTAAGTTGGAGGTACAATCCGCCATTTGTCTGGTGTAACTGAGGGGAAAACCCTGAGAAAACTTCAGTCAGGATGCTCGGTCGCTGGTATCGAACCCAGGACTTTCCGAACGTGAAGCCAATATAAGGTAGCACGGTACGTTGGACACACTTAAAGGTGCGCCACGGAATAAAAATCGTTAAGAACCACTGACGTAGGTACCCAAGTACATCCTTGTTCGTATATAACCCCAAAATACATCGCTTTCTTGTGGGGTTATGTATGTTCTTGTATGTTTGTATCCGGGGTTAAATTTCCCCACCCGGCAGAGTCAAACTTTGGAAATAGGCAAGTGTACAATCTTACTCTGATCAAATATATGGGGTCAAATGCAAAGCTTTGTGCAGATCGGTCCGATGCTATAGATTAGCATACCGGGCAGACAGACAGAATTTGAGCCAAGCGTAAGATTTGCATCCGATTGGAGGCAATGGTAAACCAATGTTAGTTCACTTTCCCAAAATCCTTAGAGCAATAAAGCCTGCTTCCGGGCAGAACACCAATCATCAGTAGTATCAAGTATTCTCACCCCCAATCACCCAAGTAAGTAGTTTGAAAAATGAATATTATATATTTTTGGAAATAAACATTTAAAGACTGCGATAGTTTCCTAATTTGTAGAGGTTTGGTGTATATAGTTAAACTATACGCCAGTGGTTCTCACGCGGCTACCAGAGCTAATCATATCAAAACATATCGTAAATAGCACCTATTTCTGTAAATACTGCTCAACCAGCAGGCGCAGGTCCACCACGCGACCCCAATAAGATAACGCAGATACACCATGACAACGCGACCAACAGTTTGAGAACTCCTATAAACAATATGTGAATTATGAACTTCCTAATGTATTATGTCACTAGTACTCTCTTTCTATCAGCATTTTGTGTTTCTTTATCCAATAACACGCGAAGTTTCAATATTCCCGTTTTGTTCTAACGTTCGGACGTATAGTCCCAGTGGACGGGAAGGATTGTGTTGATAGCGCCATCTTGGTGGCGCCATTATTCTATTGCGGCTAAATTCAAACAACACAGTCAGTTATCGTGACATATTACATTTGCTTTACGTCAATCATTCCGTCCCGATATGCTAATCATTTTCTTTTATTTTTCTGACAGACGTTTGTCTGCTTGCATAATTCAAGTAGGTGGCATTACGGAGAAAATAGTGATATAGGTATGTGGTACACACACACACATATACACGAATAACATTCAAGAGCTGTTGAAGTAAATATTACAATATTATTGAGTGGAAGGCAGATTGAAATTCAAGTTGATTTTAGACTTTTCCAGTGGTTACAATAAAAAAAAAAAATGACTATTGAAAGTTAAGGCAATGAGCTAAAAGGGAGGGGAACGTCAAATCCAAGATGAGAAAGTAAGTATTCCCCCTCGTTTCCCCTCGCTACTTCGAGCACTGCGACAAATCAAAGTTTAAATGATATTCTGCAGGAAAAAAAACGCACAAAGTTCAGTTAATTGCAATAGTAAATAAAAAATAAGCTTACATTGGAAAATACCTTTAAGTTAAATGCATTTTTGTTTGAAATGCTTTATACAAATTAACTACGTCATACAAATTTTGCCTGCTTTACAAAAATTTAAAAATGTCTTAAGTTTTCCTCAATTTTCAAAATTTCGATAAAAGTTGGGAATAAGCTTACTGCCGATTCTTATGAAAGGCAGTTTGGAGTTCGTTTAACTTCTTTATTGAATACAAAACAATGATGTTGCTAACTCTTTTATGTTGCAACTATATTTTGAATATGTAACTGAAAATGTACTGAATATACTTATGTACTTATGTAACTGAAAAAAGTTTATACAAGTTGTATATATATTTTTTTACCTAATGTTCACGTAGAATTTTAGAAATTCTGCTGTAACCAGTGTAGCCAACTTTTCCCGTTACTAATACAGAAATTTAGCAATTTCTCGGTTTGTCTTAGCTATTTCTAACATTTCCAAGTTTGCAACACTGATACAAAGAACTGTAAATTTAAATTTGTTACGGGACTTTTCATAATTTGTTGAACTGAAAAGAGTGCATGCAGTTTTCGCATTAAGAAAAAAAGCTGCAAATATTTACACCAATAAAACGTATTTTTACTTAAACTATAGCAATGACTTCTTTTTTGTTTCTTGTATGCTATTAACAGTAGAGAAGTGGTGTAGCTTGGTGTTTCAGAAATAATAATAATAATAATAAAAATGTCAATTTACCTACAAGGCAATTACAGTGAGACATGGTTATTGAAGGCAATGTAAAAATTACTGTTCGGGAGAAATTGTAGGTTTCAGTCGGATACATTATGCCATAAGAATATCGACAGGTTTTGGAAAATAACAAGGGCTTTCTTGTTTCAACAAGATGAGTCTCTCTCTCTCTCTCTCTCTCTCTCTCTCTCAATGGTAAAAGAAAAACTATTTCTCTTTTGGGTGAAACATTTCAATTACGTTTACGTTTTAGTTTAACTTAATTTTATTATATTTCCTTTAGACATTTTCGACTCATATTAATTTCATTGACGTGTGATTTGGTCACTCATAAGGCTGCTTTTGTTTCAGGAAGTCTTTAGAGCCAGTAATGGAAGTTATATATATATATATGGGTATAAGGAGTTTTGCAAAATGTTCCAATGGTGGGTTACTTTCACCTTCCTTTGGATCAAGATGCTGTCCTAACGAAGAGACTTATAGTTTAAAGTAGCTTGCGAACCACTTTTAGGTCTACCCCCCACTGGGTATCTAGCTCTCGATTACAAGTCAGCGAGTGTTACCACTCAGTGTATATTTACACTAGAGTCCCGCTAATCCGAACTAATTGGGGCTGTTCCCTGTTCGGATTAGCAAAGGTTCGAAATATTCGGACCTACACGTTTTTAGTATCCTTGAGCTTTTTATAATGAACAGTATCGTACTTTAATTGCAGTATGTAATTAAAATTGTACCCTGTACTTCTGTACTTTGACTTCATTTTCTTGTACTTTGTATACAAAATACACGTTTTTACATTTAAAAAAAACTATTTTCTTTTCCTCTCTTGAGTTGGCATATTTTCCCTGGGCTCTGTTGGGTTTATCCGGATTTTCAGATTAGCGGGACCCTACTGTAATTCGTCAGGTTTTGATACCAATATTTATTAAACGTTATTGTCTTCAAATGTTGCTAACTCATTTGACTAAACTTGATTATTTTTGAAAATCTATAGATTTAGAAGTATCCCAAGAAAATTCCTTGAGATATGCCACGGATATTGCTTGAGATATTCACAAATATTCTTCAGACATCCCACGGATGTCCTTGATAAATCTCACGGAAATTCCTTGAGATATCCCACGGATATTCCTTGAGTTATCCAACAGATATTCTACGAATATAATATGAGTTGCTTGTTCTTTCGTAATATTATCAGAATATTCCACGGATATTCTGAAAGTTTAAACCTTGGATATTCTTTTAATAGCCTGAGAAGCCTATGCAAGGCCTATTCTTATTTGTTTTCAAGTTCCGAGACATTCTACATATCTTAAGGATGTCCACGGAAGTTACCTGGGATATCCTGTGGTATGTCTTCTCTTAGGGATGTCCACGGAAAATACTTGGGATATCCTATTATATGCCGATTGATACAATCTGTGCAAAAATAGTGTAGAAAATGTGTTCAAATTGTAATCGGAACTCAGAACTGAAAAAAAATATATACAAAAATGTTCAAACGTGATTTGAAGAACGCAAAAATGTTTGTAAAGTATAAATGGAGGAACTTTTCCTTTTACATTGTACTCAAACAGAAAAGTTATATTCTCAAATGTATCCGTTATTCAGTTTCTTTCTATGTGCACTGAACCATCATTCTCAAAACATTTATTTCGGTTAAGAAAAAAATACACGAAGTTAGTGGCCACTAAACATACAAGAACTACACAAACAAATAAAAAAAAAGGGAAAATTACAAATCGTTAAGAGACAGTTATAAAAGAGTAATTTGTCTTCTTCTACATTACATTACTGTTTCCTTGTCCTTCCCCCGCTTTGCCACCAAACATCCCCCTTCTCCCTCCCTGGTCCTTCGAACACGTTTCTCTTAATATCTTTGCCTTGTGCATACCAGCAGATGTTATCTAACTGGTGCAGAAGTTGTTCAACGGGTTATGAATATTATGTATATAATATTTGTCCTCATACATCACATACGGAAATTTCTTTTTGGAAAAGTAGGTCTGAGCGCCATCTGTGAAAAAAAAACGAAAACACAACAAACAAACAAAAAAACTATTTGTAGTTTTTCGCTTCCTCTGTACGTCATTTAGGCTATGGCCAAAAAGGTTAAAAGAAGTGAAATGAAGTTTTATAACAGTAGAATAGCCTCCTAGATCTATTTTTAATGAACAGTATAAATTTCCATTCTATCCCAAGTTTAAGATGAGTGTAAAATAATGATCTGGACTTGAGATAGCAGCAGCAGGATCTTCTATAGTCTACTTCTAATGTAGATTTAAGCCCTAAATATTTCGTGACAAAATTCAAAACTCGAGATTTCATACCATTCAAAGGAGGAATACTTTTAACTGATTTTTTTATGGATTGAATACGAAATTTTGGATAAGCCTGTCATATCTGGGAAATGATATCCCGCGGCGATCTTCCAGGGAGAAGAATGATGACAGGGACGTCATTATGGGCTTGCGGGGTCTTCTGTATAGCTACAGAAGAATTTAATCCTGCGTGCCTCTCCAGTACCGATCAAATCTCCGACCATCACCACTAGACCACATCAACTGAGTTTATTATTAACATTATTCAGTCATATATACACACTTCTCGCTACTAGTATATCTTACGAGATAAGTAACAAAGAAAGAAAGAGGAAAAACAGAAATGAAAGAAAAGACATAAAACAATGTGAGTATGTGTGTGTGTGTGTGTGTGTGGTGATGTGGTGCGTGGGGACAGAGTGAGAAAGAGTGGGGGGAGACTATAATTCTATCTCTTTTCAATCTGAACAGAGGTCGCTCATATTCTTTTCATCCCACTTAGCATTGCTATCAAACCACATCATATAACGCGCACTAGTAAGTACGCATTTTTAAAGGACTCCCAACCTTTTAAAAGCACTCCGTTGGCGATAAATGAAGTTTTATGGCAATGATTAACGAGGAAAAACAAGACCATTATCTGCTTTGGAGTGTTACAAGCAGAACTCTTTTTTTTTTTTTTTTTTTTTTTTACTTTCTTTCATTGAAATATGCAAGAGATTCTCTGTCTCTTTCGCTCTCATTTTGTAACTGGTCAACAGATCATATAATTGCAGTGCATATGTGATTCTTCCTCTTTTTTATTTTTCGTCGTCATTTTTGCTGGCTGCCGCCCGCGCGCGCGAACGCCACCTGGATTTTTTCAGACACTTTCGTCACGAGTCGCTACACTTGGCAACACTGTAATTTCACTGTCAAATGTTCTACTACAGTATCTACACTTGAATTATTATTATTATTATTATATTTTTAGTAGTAGTAGTAGTAGGGTACTTGAGACAAATAAGGCCAGGCGGCAAATAAGGCCTAGTTTTAAGAAGATAGGAACTTTGTAATATTGTTGATTTTGAACGACACGAAGGGTTTACTGTGGGTTGAGACACGAAGTTGTCTGGTCTGGGATTGCAAATTTTGTTGTTGTTCTTTTTATAAGAACTGCTTTGTAGATAAGTGCTAGTTTTATTGACATAACTTTAGAAATTGGTTTTAATTTAATATTTAAAGAACCAAGACAACAATTAAGCGACATCATTCTTTTAATGTAGTGCTTTATTCGACCATTTTTATTTTGAACTTAAGAGTCAGAAGGGTGATGCTGGTTATAAGGCCCACTGAGTCAGACGTATTTTATTCAGAACACTATCTCATAAATAAACTCCTCACTACAATAGGATCTTTGTGAAATATTAAATGTATTTAATTATTGAAGTGTTTCACAAATGTTAATGAATGTGTTTTAGGAATTATCAAGATCTTGATTTTTAGTTATATTACATTAGATGTATTATACTTATAGTGGGCCTTGTTTCCTGCCCAGTTGGGTAATAATGCCCATTTGGAATGTTTTCAAAACCCACGTGTAAGTTTTAATTAGAGTGAAATAAAAAAAAAGGTCTACCGCAAGTACTATTATGTCAATGAAACTTCAAGGTAAGGTAATCCATATAAAAAACATTTCGTACACCTGTTAATACTCTGGCAATAAAAGATTTTTTCTTAGCTGGGCCTTATTTACCTCAAGTACGTTAGTAATAGTAGTAGAAGTAATAGCAGTGACAAAATAGGCCAAATCAGGGTAGTTGAGTTGTTAATCATGTCCTAAACGAGCTGGTGAGCTTCTAAGGAAGGAATCTACAGATTTTGGTAAAGTAGGCTCCAAACCACTCTTTGCAATAGACCTCCCCGGGGCTTGAGCCCGTTACCAACAAAGAGGACATTGTAGCCCATTTAAATACAAACAAAACAAAAAAAATGTTGAATTTGATCCGATCATTAGTAACAGAGATAATGGCTGTGAAGTAAATATTTTGAGGAGGACTGGAGGCGGAAGCTGCAGGGGGATTTTTGGGGACTTTTGCAAAAACGTTCCTCTTGTAGTAGTCTATCAATGGGGGAAAATTGAATAGTTTTGGGGGATCTTAATTGACTTGGCTAAGTGGGACTGAGGAAAATGCAGTTATCTCTTCATTATGAATCCGAAAAACGCTATTGAACTATACGAGGTCTCCATCAACATGTAATACATTTTCAGCGAATTCTATCTGAATCGCTCAGAAAATATTATCGAATAAAGAGACAATTCTGTCTGTCTCTCTGTTTCCCCGTCTCTCTCTCTCTCTTTCTCTTTATTCCTCTCCCTGTGTGTGTCTACGTGTGTTTGTGTTGAGATGTGGTGATGGAATTAATAAGGAAATCCTTAACAGAATGGTTCCAATAAGCAATCTGTTAATAGTGGATTCAATTTTGATCATTACGTATCTGCATAGACCTCATAATAGAGGTGTATGGTATCTGTGACATTTTCCGTTTCTCATATCTAGAAGTTGTTTGATGATTTAATCTTTGGCGTGACGTACGCGATTGTGTCATCTCTCTTGCACACATAGTATATATTTTGCTGCTTCTACCATGTACGTGCGCTGTGTGTATAACAATGATTTTTAGGTCATTCTACAGAAAATAGGAAAAAATTGTACCTCACTTGATAATAAAACTTTCTTACTAAGCTTTTTTTTTAAAAAAAAAAGGAAAAAATAAAATTAAACATTTTGATTAACAGTTTTTTAAATAAAGTGCAAGTGAAAAAGTTAGTGACCATATTACATGCCTCGCCATAGTATCTGAGAACACACAATCTACAGACTGCTTTTGCTAAAAATTAACACTAATTTCAATCATACTTTTTCATTGTACTAAAGTAAAGATATATTTTAAAGTGTTCCATACGTGACGGCAGAGTGACTGACCCTTTTGTTATTTACCACATAAAAATGAATGGACTGAATGAATTGAAACTTCCTATTTTATAGTTGTGCGAATTTATCTGTTTACTGAACTTTATGCCCAGGGCGAATGAAGCTCCTGCCTTTAATGCTGGGGGACGAGGGGACGGACATGGTTCGATTCACTTCGGGGTTGTCTCAACTTTGTGAAGACAAAATGGGAGATTTTTTTAAAAGAAAGAACTAAATGACAATATAAAAAATATCGAAAATCGATATCAAAGATATTTCGATTTGACCTATATTCGATTTTATACGAGATATTGATGCAATCGACATTCGTCCTACGATATTTCGATATTAGATTTTGAACGATTCTTCGATATGAACGATATTCGGTTTTCAGTGATTTTTCGATATTAACCGTATTCGATTTCCAACGATAATTCGATATGAACGATGTTTCGATTTTCGATATATTCCATACCGAAATTCAGAAATCGCACAGTCCTATTTATTCGGCTGATAAAACGGTCATCAACTTCCCAATTACATATTCTATAAGCACGTGTCTTCAATTTGACACGACGCACATTTTCTTTGTACTTTCTTGCAACAACACACAACAAACATTCCTAGAATTTGAAATTGAACTAAATAATGCATGCACTTCAATGACACCAACTAAATTTTGTGCTAATTAGAAACAAACAAACAAAATGTAATAAAACAATTACAAATTCATCTCCCTTTTGGGTAATTGAAGTTAAACATTTTTGTATGTAGAAAATTGAATACTAGGGGCTAGTTCTACCTAATAATGAATAATTACTTTTCTTTCGGTAATGAGTAAGTACTTTCCTTCATTTGCACGGTCACTGAGGCACGTGTACTGTCTTCTTTAATGAGGTCAGTTTTGTTTCTAAGTACAACATAATAATAATATATTATATTTAATTTATATTTGTTTCACTTTGAAACTGAGATAAAATTATAGGTAGCAGAGAAAGAGAAATATGTTATTTAGTTCTTTTAATTTTTTTCCACGTGTTTTGGCTACAAAATTCCCCTAATGTGCTATACGGGAAAATTGCATTTTATAATGCCCTACCAACGCTTGGTTTAGATCTATTGTTTGTGAGTTCCCTTACCAATATATTGATCAGGTAGTGTATTACAATACACTCCAGAAAGAAAAAGGACAATTGAATTATCTCCTTTAAAAGTTATATTTATTTACGATTTTTTTCCCTCTTAGAGGCGTTCAACATTGTGATTTCGTGACCCTCGCTACTAGATCACATCATTTCGCCTGTTTCGGAGTCTAGTAGAAGGACATTACGTTGGAAGCAATAAACTTTAAATGACGTGACTATTTTTTAAGAAACAACAATGCATATCTTAAGGCAGAACGATTTCAAATAATTTACAAGTCAAAACTTCCTGGAACGATTATGCCTTCCAGTAATTTTTTTGATCTTACTGAAAATGACATCATTCATGGCAACACTTTACCTTTTCCCCTTTATGTTAGGATAATCTGCTCTTGATAAGGTTCCCTGTCTGTCTATCTCTGTCTCTCTGTCTCTCTCTCTCTCTCTCTCTCTCTCTCTCTCTCTCTCTGTGTGTGTGTGTGTGTGTGTGGAAAAATCACTTGCTTAAAAGAAGTGTGATCAATTACTATAGGCTACTCGGGGTAATTCATCACCCGGGCTGTTTGGATCCCTCTTCCTACCTACCACATCGTGTTGACGTACTACTGCGCTGTTGCAAAATTTGTTCACTCACACCTCCTCAGACCGAAACAGCTTTTACTCTTAGATTTGCATATTTTTCTTCCGAATTGTATCTGTACCTTCAGAGGCTTGATGTGCAAAAAAAAAAAAATCGGAAATTGTCCCCATTTCCAACTTTGGTGTTTTAAAAAAATTATCTTTCTTAAAGATATGCAGTTTAAAATCCGCAAAAGTCAATTTATTTTGTGTACTTTTGTTTACTAGATATGGCAACAACAAAATATCAGCAACCAATGACAGGAGCTGTTGACGTCCACTTTACGTGTTACTTCTTCGTTAGTGGAAGTCGGGAAATACGCCGCTGCGAGCTTAATAATTATTTCTTATTACTAGATATGATATAAAATTACTACTAATAAACATCTAATAATCATATTCTAATCATGAGTTTTTACCGCACTGAAGAAGTCTTAAATCAAGTCATTGAATCAATCAAAGCTGCTCAACCTTCCCTGTATCGTGGCATTGCGGAGATCAGTACCCTCCAGAACTATCTTCGAGATACAGTATCTCCGCTAGGTCGTGCAGTTATAGTGTGCTCCAGAACTGTCTCTATTTCCAGACTCGGAGATACGACAGGAGAATTATAGATTGTCTCCGGAATAATCTATCTTAATTCATGAACCCCCTACCTAGCTCATAATCACTTCTTTAGGAGAAAACAATAACAATTTTACAATTTCCGCGTTCATATTACAGTACCAGCAGGCATTTTATTTTACTTCTAGGCTTCTTGGAATGTAGCTAGAATTAGGCCCGGACATAATTATAGATCCAGGGCCCCTAGCCTTTTATCGGAGTCGGGGCTCCATTTTTGGTAATTTAGCAAAAAACAAACTTTACTTTTATTTTTTAATATGTAACAATTTAACTTTAAAAAATAGATAAGCAGAGTTAGATATTAACTATGATGAAATAGTTTCTATTTGGTCCAGAAAACCTGACATTATTTTCCGTGTCCTGTATCTTCTATGTGCACGATTTCTGCCCCTAGGTTGCCACCTAATTTGCCTAAACAGAAGATCGCCGGTGGCTAGAATGTATCTATTGGCAATAAAAATAATTTTCAGTCTAGTCCCCGTTTTTTTTTTCCGAATGGCTAACACACTTGCTTTCTGTGCGAGCGTTCACGGGTTCAAATCCATTGGAATATTAAACGCAATAGCTCGGAGTCATCTTACGATGCTAAATAATAATAATAATAATAATAAATTAATAATATTTTTTAAAAAATCAGATGAAAGCCATCTTTTAGTCCCTTGATCAACAGCGAAAATAATTTCAAAATCGAAATCCCCACACAACAATGAATGTTCCTTTCTACGTGAGTTCGATGTGTAAGGTACAGGAATGCGTATGCGTGTCTCAGTTTATGTATTTGTACGTTTGTGAGTGAATGCGTCAGACAAAAAAGACAGGGGCAGGGGAAATATAAAGTTAGTTCCTTGAAATGAGTGGATCACCAAAGTTTTTTTTTTCCTTTTCACTGACGGAACAAATTTGACATATCTTTTTTTTTTTTTTTTTAATTTTGAGACCTTGAGTCAATTCAGAAGCTTTCTACGTACAAGAATACTGAGAGACAGATAAGTTGTTTAGGTTGCATGAGGTGCGTGTACTTAAAAGAAGTACAGGATGGGGAAGGGGTAGAAGAAAACAATGAGTACAGAGGTCAACAAAACGCAATATGAATAAGATAAGCTCAATGTTACAAGGAAGCTTTAAGGAACTAAAAAAAAAGACAGTTAAGAACAAACAGCATTACATTTTTTTTTCTTAAAGTTCATGATATTATGTATGTATGTGTGTGTGTGTGTATGTATGTGAGTGTGAGTGTATATATTTGAGTCCTTATGCAAGAATGTTGGTTGGTACCAGCTTAAGTATTAGTGGAAAAAGATTATAGATGAGAGAGGGTTTGTGAGAGAGAAATTGTATAGGATAAAGATCTACACGTATGTCGGTATTTTCATTCCTCCTATTCTCTGCCTTATCTTCTTATCATCCAGTGTGTCTCCTGGACAAATCCTTGACCTTTAGTGATTGCGTGTGCCATTGTCAACGGATGCAGGACATAATTCAATGACAAGCAGTAATATAAAATACATTGTAAAAAGAAAAAAAAAAGGATAATCCGCGAAAGAAGAAACAGAAAAATTCCTGGCTCTTCCCTCACTTTTTTTCCTTCAAATTCTAAATAGAGGAAATACAGTATACATGTACTTCTACCTACTTCCCAAAATTTCTATACTTTTTTTTGTATTTCCACAATTTTCAGAAATCAAAAATTTGATATTTTTTCCCGAAATACACTAAATTTTTTTGCGTGAAATGACACTTTCAATTTTAGTGTGTGTGCGTTGCATAACAAACAAGTGTGTTGGTCAATAAAAAAAAAAACAATATTTCAACATAAAAAATGAATGTTTTAAAAAAAATAGGACGCCAAAACATCTGGAAAAATGATTCCAAAGGACTCAATCCATTTTATAACTGTATTGTTTATACTTAAAGTATTATTTAGAAAAAATATTTCATTTTTTTATCTTTTTCAAAATTTTACGTATTGTTTAAATGTTATTTTAATAAAATTATTGCTAATTTGGTAGCCATAAAATTATTTGGGAAAATGGAGGGGGAGGGATAAACTGAATTTTCCGTTCAGTGACAACCGTAATTTGAAGTTGTCAAGGCTTAATTTATTCTCAATTGTGCATTTTTTTTCTAGACTTTTTCTATGTTGCTATTTGTAGCTTATTCATAGGAAATTTAGTTCATCGTGTTCTGTTACACTCTGTAACTATGTGTAATGTACACTTCTCGAGAAAAGTACCCGCCTTTCCATAGCCAAGTGATTACGGCTTTCGTTTCCGGTGCGAGCGGTCCCGGTTTCAATTCCCGACAAGGCTGAGGATTTTATGTACGTTGGTCCAGCATCGTGAGTTAGTTAAACAAATAGGTATCGAACTCAGGCCATGGAAGCTTCATAAAACGGGGTAGAGAGTCGTCGTTGCGTTGACTACGCAACAATCAAATTACTTATATCTGTCAGGTAGCCCAAGACCCTATATTAATGTAGCGTCGACTGCCGTTTCATTTCTCTTGAAGTATAATATCCTTAACTTCTGATAGATATTTTTTTCTCACTTTTAACGAAACTTCGCTCACAGTAAAATGCATTATAGGATTATTAATTTTAGTGCCTAGCGACAAGATTTTCCTGTTACCTATTTCATAAATAAGGACCTTGGCTGTAATATGTGTTGAAATACTAAGTCAGTACTTTTACAATCCCATATGAATCTGCAATTCCCGCTTTTAATATACTAGCTCAACGTAAAAGACATTTTTGAATTGTTTAATGCTATTAAATAAACATATAACCGCGCTAATGTGTTAAACACGCCATTTTCTTGTTACTGTCATTTTCTAACATTTTACTGAATATAACAAAAGAGTGATTTTTTGATGTGTAGCGTAACACTAAATAACATTAAGTAGCGAAAATAAATAAAAATAAAAAAAAATAAAACGGAAAAGCTTTATGCAAGAGCAATCATTGTGAATAAACTGATACACACATCACATAAACACGCTAACTAACAAAAGAATGCTTAAAAGAAGGGGGAGGGGGGACAAATGCGTCCTTATTCATAACAACTCATTAACAGGATGAAGCATAAAATTTAACAAGCCATGTACTTAATCTTTTACATTACAACTACCAAAAGTGATTTCCGCTTAACATTTTCTAACTTAAGAGCTTATAATGTAGGACATAATGAATATATTAAAGTTACGTACGGATAGATTTAAGTTATAAAACTACAATAACAATTATTTCGATATGTACAAAATGTCCTTTTAATAGTCACGTGCTGAAATCATAAGAAATTATTAAGATTTTTTTTTGTCCATTTAAATTTTCTGTAAATACAACTGAAATTAAATTATTATTACCAACAATGCACAAGTGACAAAGAACGGTGTTTGAAGTAAATGATTCTATAGCAGACAGTGCGAATAGATATCAATATTTTAAAAATATCATAACTTCAATATTTAAACTTCTTGATATTCGATATATCAATATTTTATTTCGATATTTTGGTTCTATATTTTATTTCGATAGTTTTGGTATTTTCGTTAATATTTTTAGTTTGATATTTCGGTTCGAAATTTTTGTTCGATTTTTTCGGTTCGAAATATTATTCAAAATCGATATTAAAAAAATTATCAAACTTCGATATTCTGTTTCAAATATTGGACACCGTAACTTCTAAAAGTTAATTTAGAAAAATAATTAAAAGAAAAAACACTAAACTAATCAATAAGAAAGATGTTAATATTTGACTTCCAGCTTTTCCACGTGCTTTATGATAGCCCCTTCATTCCTCCTTCTAAATGAAGTACAGTGGATGAACTCCAACACACAATGTTAATGCATCAAGGATTGTTTGTCTCGCGAAACATAAAATCCAATTATTTCTTTGAAGGATTTATGAGTCTCTCTCTCTCTCTCTCTCTCTCTTGAAATAAAAAAGTGTATCAATGTTTTCTGTTGCTCCTTTCAAAAGACTTTATGTGTAAAAATATTTGAAAAAATGATTATAAGATAAGAAGATAAGTAAATGATAGATGAAACTGAGGAAATATATATTAAAAGATGATACTCGTTTTATTTAATCTAATCTTAACAACGAAACTGCATTTTATGCTTCAGTTAGAATGTCCAAAGAGGTGGGAATTACGTGCAAGAACATTTTTTTTTGTTAAAAAAAAAGGGAGAAAGACAAAACAGGGGAAAAGAATGTGTGGAAATTTTTATCTTGATCAGTGATGTAAGTTAAGATTGGGAATAATGCAAGCAAATACCGTAAAATTATCACGTAACATGAATCTAACTTTTATACGTTTAATCTTCTTTTAACTCACACTTACATACTCAAACTAGCAACAACATATATAAAAGTATTAAAAGACATGTGAATCCAAAATCATTATAAATGACCAGAACTATTTTATCTCTTATTGAAAATCTTCCAGTTATCTCTTAAGCTTTCTAGTTTGCCTAAGGTCACATCAAACAAATGTCGAAAAGTATCTTAAGTTAAGAGCAGGATTGTTACTTTCCTTTTTATCTGCAACAAAATAAATGTTTGCCCAAGTATCCTTGGCTGACAGTAGGTGTAAATAAGGCACACATAATAGTGATTACTGATACTGCCATCTCTTATTAATAGAGGCGAAAAAAATACCGCCCGAGAGTTATACAACCACAACGATTTCTGTGTCAGACGAGTTATCTACATCGTAGGGAATAATGCAAATAATGTGTTGGGCTGCCTGTATGTGTTACATATTTAGTAATGGAAGAAGGCTTTTGCAAATCAATTCATATTACAGTTAGAGCAATTAATAGTGAACAAAACAGGAAGTTTGTGATAGATGTAAAATGTGACCACAAAAAAAGTAAGGAGAAAAAGATAGAACGGTCAATTTACAGCCAGTTTCAAATATTTTGTGACACAGTGAGAAAAATTATTTAAATGTGTCATCTACTTGATTTCATGCGCTGTGTTCACAAGTTTCACCGTCCAAAACCTGATTGTTAGTAATATTTTTCTTCAAATTTTAAAGGTTATCGGTTCGAGGAAATCAACATGGGTGTCGGTCGAGTTTCTCAAGTGGTTCATAAATATAATGGATCTTTTTTCTCTCTCTCTCTCCTATACGAAAACCTAAAAATTGATGACACAACGTTTTTAATTATTGTTAGCAAGGATATGTTCCCATATTTTCTGACAACCTATTTAAGAAGGATTTGTAAATAGTGGCTTCTTTTCCAGGGTTTAACCTCGAGTTTTTAATATCTTTTATAGAGTATGTATGTTTAAGAAAACTCAGGCATTCAGAAATTGTAGGCCTCTTTCCTTGTTTGAGAATATCTTCGATTAGGCTGAATTGTGTTAGCTTCTTTGCTAAACTGTTGTGTAGTTCTTAGGTAATTAAAAAATGAAACAGATCGAACAAGCGCCCCTTCCTCAAATCAGCAATCATAACTACTACAGCATATGTTATTGCGTATTCCGTTAATTTGCTAAAATTCTTGTTAATTCTAGAAATAGTTCCTGCATTTGAATATTATGTGTACGTTAAGAATCATGCATTGAAGAAAAAGTAATTGAAATGTTGATTTGGAATGAAATATCAAACCATAAGCTCCCCGGCCAAGGTCACCCATGTTTTGTAGCCAACATGGCCATTAATTACGTCAATTCATTAGTCACTAGTTAAACAAGATGTCCTAAATGTCCACCTGTTTTACCTCAAGCGACGGGAAGGGTATATATATATATATATATATATATATATATGTGTGTGTGTGTGTGTGTGTGTGTGTGAGAGAGAGAGAGAGAAAGAGAGAGAGAGAGAGAAAGAGAGAGAGAGAGAGAAAGAGAGAGAGAGAGGAGGGGTAGGGGACTTCACCAAATATGTTAAAAGGTTGTGTTTAGGGAACCAATCTCTAGTTGAAAAATGAATATCGATTACGATGTTATCTTCTTCTTCTTCTTATTATTATTATTATTATTCGCGTGGACTGATTAGCCTTGTTCGCTATGTTCTGAAACCACCCGCGCAACATAACAGTTGTTCTTGCCTCGCCGCTTTCGGAAGATGACGACCCTCAAACACCGGACCGTCATCACCTGCTTCAAAGAAAGCAGAACAACAGGCAGCTGCAGTGAGGCTTTTGTCATTGTATTGTACGCACACACACCAACACACATACAGACATACAGACAGAAAGACAGAGAGAGAGAGAGAGAGAGAGAGAGAGAGAGAGAGAGAGAGAGAGAAAACGATAGACACACGTGCAAGATTACAATAAAAACGCATTCCAAGCTTTTTTGGACATATTATTTGGTTGGGAGAATGTTACATTATCCTCTGTTTGGCTTAATTTTATCTAAGGTCCCAAGTCTTTTCTAACATGAAACAAAAAAAATTATCTTTTTCTCTTTTTTTTTTTCGAAGATAAATTATTTTGCTTTAGGCTAGTAACTCCAGAGTAGGAAAAATATCACAACTTTATGGTATTATATTTTATATAATTCATTATTAAAACAGTAGTTTCCCAGGAACAGAATATAAACTTAGGGCACCCCAAATTTATTTTCCCGAACCGTGACCCACCATTACAATTTAAAAATAAACTACAATTTCAAACCGTTCAGCTGTTGACGCAGAATCTTCCAAAAACAAACAAACCGTAAAACAATTTTATAGTGATAAGCAAAAATGCACTGTTATCGGTATCTAGAAGAATAGTTAACAAATTAGTGAAAATTTGGCTGTGATACGTCCACATACGCAGGAGTTCATGAAGTATAAAATTACTGTAAAGTAAAATTGTGGCTTAAGTATATTATTATTACTCCTATCTAATAGAATGCAATGGTAAACCACTACCGATTCACCTTGTTCCTCGAATCATCCGTTAACGTAGCCCCGTTTTCAGGTAAAATATCATCATATTTGGCGAAGAAACTACGGAATGACGTCATATTACTTAGTTGACGTCACAAATCTCTTAATTTTGCGTTGGCTAGTAATAGGTTGATTGATTTTGCGTAATTTTCCAGAAATACTTTATTTACAGAGTCCCAGTGAGTGAGTGAGTGAGTGAGTAGTCCTTGTAATTACGATTTCCTGATTTCGATACTGGTTGGGGACATAAATATTGCAAAGCCCAGTTTAAACTGTAGATTCCGTCCTTAGAACGCCATCTTCATCCGATGGAAAGCAATGGCAAACCTTCTTCGGATCAACTTGCATAGGGACCTTCGAATTTTGGACCTGCCTCCGAGCAGCCCCGTATCACCATTATCACTTTCTTGTTATTTTAAACAAACTACTTTGATAATCTGGGGAATGTTCGGCTCTGAAGCGTATATTTTCGTTGTACTTGTTATTGACGTCCTAAACGAGCCTCTGTATTTCTAAGAAGCGCCCATAGCTTCTCTTACTAAGTGATGGTCACAGGAAAAGAATGAGCTTTGTCCATTTTATCGATTTTAAAAGTTCAGAATTACCATTGCGTATGCCTTAACAGCAAGTAAAGATTCGCTTGTAGTAGGTGGACTATCCATGTTATCTTCATACATAATAGCATGTTAAAAAGACCCTTCAAGGAGCTAACTCTGAATTTCGACCATAATAGACAACGCACGGTCTTTTTCTGTATTTCTCAACTATTGTGCTTAACGCCGGGGTTGGAATAAACACTACGGACACACACACACACAAAAAAGTTCATTCTAACCATTGTGTTAAACGGAGATTAAAAATATTTATTTTTGATAAAGAAAACCTATGAGCTCTCACATGTATAAGTACAAGTATTATTTCTAGATATTGACCTCATTAAACAAATACCTCGCGTGTTATTAATCATCTCATCACAAAAATCCTTGTTAATATAGTGTTTCAAAATCGTGTGAAATCCTTCTTTATTTATTTGTGAATTTTCATTTTTTTTTTTTTTTTTGAGAGAGAGAGAGAAATTCACCAAAACAACACAAAATTTCTATACGCAAAAAATATGTTACAATAATCATCATTTTCCGATTAGAGATAATTGTAAAATCGTGCAATCAAATTCCGGAAATCTAATTTTTAAATGATTGGGGTACTTGTTACCAATATTTAGCACCCACGTGCTAGTCCTCCAGGCAGAAGTGTACTAATTAAATAGAAATCAACGACAATAGAAACTGTCTTGAATAGGGGATTAATTGGTAAATCTTGCTTCATTCTAACCTTCAATTCTGTATCAACATGCAAAATGTTAAAATTATATTTAATTTTTATATTATTTATAATGATTTAGTGGTTATTAATAAAACAAATAATATTTTCGTGGGTTTCGCCTTGAGAAAAGAAAGCTTGTCTTTTGTGGAAGGAAATATAGTTTTTTTTAAAAAACAAAACAATGACACTTTTATCACGATGTTATATATTATATAGGTCGAAATTATTTATTTGCAATAAAACTAAATACTTAATGTTCATGAATAATCATTCTCAATTTCCCAATCCCTTAATTTAACGAAATCGACATATAATTAATAAAACAACCTTCTTTTCTTTCCCACGCAAATATATAACTATTTCATTGTTATTCTTTTTTTTTAAATATCTCCAAATATGTAAATCATAATTTTTGCTTAATGATTAACAAATTATTGTGATAAACAATTAAAAAAGTGATTTATAGGATATTTTCACTTCCAGAAAAGGAAATATTTTCTTTAAAATACAATGACATTACAATCACAATGTTATGTACAACGTATTGCTTTATTTAAGAAAGTAAATATTAGGAAAGGTCGAAATTTTTATTGAACAAAGTACGTATTTAATTATCATGGACAATTATAATGAATTTTATAATCTTGTCATTGATTAAAATCAAGATACAATTAACGAAACGACTTCCTTTTTATTTTTGGGCATGTGTAACGGTTTCAATGAGATTTGTTTAAAAATCAAAATAATTATATCTATAATTAAACCCGGTAAATATTAATTTATTATACGTTTATACTTTTCTTGTTATTTTAGCAGTATTAGCCGGATTACAGGATGATAATCCACCATTTGGACATGCAGTTGAAGATAGTAATTTCAAAAATGATTTTATTTGGAATATATTCTTTATTTCTGTTTGTGACTTATATAGCTTTTCTTGTTATTTTCACTAGATTACATCGTCCTAGATAAAAAAAACTGGTTAGGGCATTAGATGCGTCGAGATTGTATACTAAAGAATATAAATGAAGGCACGGTTGAGAATAAAAGAGGAACTAGGCGAGTCAAGCTCGTTGGAAGATAAAATCGTCCAGATAATATGTCTATGCCAATTTCCAGCTCAGGTCCTTCCTTAGAGAATGGCAAGGACGCTACCTTTGAGCTACATCCGTTTGTAGATTATTTTTACATTAACTGTCAAGAAAGATATATATATATTACCAGTTTCTCCCAAGATCGGCTTTTTATTTAGACTTCCTTCTTCTTCAAGTTTGCTCTATTAATTTTAGTAATATCTAATGTGTGGGAGACGCCGTTAAACTTTCCTTTTCCTATCGTTTTGACATTTTTATAACGTTCTTCCAGTACCTCAATAATGAAATTATTAGAGTCTGTTTTGACCTTGAAGATTGTTTACAAAAGCTATTCAGTACACAATTTTAATTTATTATATGCTTCTGGAAATTCATTAATTATAATTGTTGATAAAGAAAACTGTAATATATTATAATTTCTATTAAGGATAATAACAATAAAAGTAATGACATTTTTATTACTATATAAACGTATTAACGTTATTGTAGAGAAAATATACAATGTATTAATCAATTATAAGAACTCCATAACACTTTCATTTATGGAAGAGAAACATGCAACTATTACGTCAAATTATTTATTTCTGTTATGTCTATATTTGTATTTGAAAATAAAGATTAGCGATCTTGACCAAAAATAATGTTCGTTTATGACTATTTAAATGTATTTTCTTTATGTTGGGTTATGTCTGAATCGAAAATATTTCCATTTTAACTCAAAACACGCCCCTACTTATATAGAGCTCAAAGTTGGTACTAATGTATCTTCTTACATATATGTTTTCTCGTCAAAATACGTTGAATAAGGCAACTCTAGGAATTATTTTACACCATGATATCCCTTTATGGGTAGTATTTACCACGATTGCTAGCTGCGAATAGACTATGAGGATCTCGACTTCATTCTTCTAATAATACACGCCCGCGTATCACTACTGAGGTTTTTTAAAAAGTCATATTGACTGGCCGACAGGTGGAATTAGAATTAAAATTTTATGAAAGCTTAAAGTGGGTAGTAAAGTAAGTTGGAGAATGTTGGAAGGAGTCTCACATAGCCTAATTTTTAAGAATAGTTGGTCGTTGGGTTTGATCGTAGGATCTTTCGAGCACGAACTTAACATTCTAGGAACTGAGCTACGAGCTATTGATTCCAAAGGGCGGAAAGTTGAGCGGTAAATTGAATTTAGAGTAGCAAGCTAATCTATCTATATAACAGCCCCGGCGGTGTAGCTCGCCGTCTTGCAATGCAGAGAGTCCAGGTTCAACTCTCACTGGGAAAACATTGAATATATTTTTAATCAGAGATCTCTTCCTTGGAGCTTCATGTGACGAAAACCAGTGGCAAGTCACTGGTGGTTCATCTTGCCTAGGGACCTTTGAGTCATAGACAAGGTTCCGGGCAGATAATCAATGTGTGTGTGTGAGTGATGATGGCGATAAAGATCACTTTCAAGTTACCATGGGCGACCAGAGGATGAAGCAAATGACCTCTGGACATTTTCCACCGAGGATAAAAAAAAAACACTGGAGGAATGAGTGAAATAAAGAAAAGGTTCCTTGAAAAAAAAAAGAAGTTGTTGACGAGTCCTTACATGAAGAGACAAAAAATATTCTTTTTAATTTCATCTTATGTTCTCTGTCTGCCTTTACTCTTTCAGCCCCTCCCCTTCTCTTAAAAGCGTCCTCTCTTCCACCCCGTTCCCTTCTTATCTTTCTTTTTCATTTTTAACTCACAGGATTTGTCAGGGTCCGAAGCCCTCACGCTGGAGTCTGGAAGGCGCCGAAGACAAAAGAAGCAAATTACCATCTACAGTGATGCCCTCTACAAATGACCTCCAAGCAAAATGACATGTCTGGATTTCCGGTGAATTGAGAGGGGAGGGAGGGGGGGGGGTACAGGAGGAATGAGTGGGGTGTGGGAATAGCGGAACCCAACATATATGCACACGCACACACACACACACACTGAAACAAACAAACAAATAACCGGCAAACAAACCCAGCTGACTTCCTCAAAAGACACAATCATTTTTTATGTACTCAATCTGAAGAAATTCACTTATATTCGTTATGAGTTCCTGGAAGAAAATAATAGCGATTGTATATAAAATTTCCCCCATGTGTGACGTAACTACCATCTATTTTCTAGAAATTCACTTTAACCTCGTTAAAGTATATAGGTCTATAAGAATTCTCTGTGCTTTTGAATTTTGACATTTGCTGAAATTAACGTAATCCGAGTGGACGTACTGTAGCTCAATTGGTAGAGCGTTCCCTTCACATTCGGAAGGTTGTGGTTTTGTATTCAAGAGTTTCAAGTCCAAATTCTAGACTCCATATCTCACGCTTTATAATTTTATTCCTATTTTGTCTCATAGATGTCACGGGTCCATTCACGTCTAACAAGTCACGTGGTCGCGCTGTTGCGAATTTGCGTGCCCACGCAGTATCCTTCAGCCAAAGTGATTAGTTATTACTTCCTCTTGTCTTCATCCTACACTGTAAAAAGTGGAAACACGAAATGGATGAAAGTTACTCCGCTTTATGGAGAAACAAAAGTCGAAAATTAGCGTTTTGTTGTATTTACTCTTAAATGTGGATGTAGTGTAAGCCCTTTAGTGGAAAGACTGGTAACCTTAACTCCATTTTAAAGTTTAACGTTTTCTTTGTAATGACTTAACGTTAACTGAAAATTGGCTGAAACTGTCCAAAGTGTTTCGTCGGTGAACGTTCAACTTATTTTACGCTTAAAATTCGGTCATTTTCTGATCGAAGTGTAAGCTAAACTGGCCGTTTTGAGGTTACGTACTTTTGTGGATGAAGTTGAATATTTTATAAACCAATAACAGCAGTAAAGTTACTTGCTTGTCACTGAACGCCCCACCATTTTGAGTGGTTTTTTTTTGTTTTTACACTGTGAACAGTAAACAGTTAACTGGTGGATCGAGAACGACATGATTGCATTGGCGGAAGGAGGAATTAAGTTGGGTATAAATCTTTAAAACTATTCTGTTAACAATTGATAAGCTAAAACAAATACAAACTTTTATTTTCTCGATGTGGCAACAATGGATATATTTAAAGCTACCAGCAGCCAATGACAGGAGTTTTAGCGTCTGCTATTTGTACTGCTTCTCCATGATTGGACGCCTCCTTGTACATCGCGATGAGTTTAGGACAGTCAAATATTCCGCATTAGGCTTTACAGGATTGTGATTGAAACTGCTGTGATTTATTTTTATAAAATCTACCTCATCCTCATCTTCACGTCTTTGCCTTGTCTTCTTCACGCGCCCTCAACTTCACGGTCAAACTCCACCATCTTTCTAACTCTCCCGTTTCTATTTCACCTCAACTTCACCTTCACGCATTGAAGTTTATTAATATCAGTCCTCATAATATTAAACGCATATCATAATTGAAACTCGGCAACTCAGTCAGAAAAATGGGTTAATTGAAACTTGTACTAAGTCCTTCATAACATTTCTACGAAAAAAGAAAAGTCATCACTAAGTGTGTGTATGGTCATGTCAAAGAACTCTGCAGAATTTAAATTAAATTAAGTCTCATTAGCACCATAGAGCCCTTTATAAAGCACGATTTTGCATAAAGGTAATACACATGGCGCCTCAAAGGAGGGAAAATTTACAGAAGGAGGTTCCTTTCTTTCTTTTAAAAAAAAAATTCTTCTTCGCTTGTCACCAGAAACTCTGGAGCCGGTCGATTAAGAACAAGGAAAAAAAAAATAATAAAAACAGAAGAGTCCCCGGAAGATAATTAGACAAAAGGGAAGTGGGAAAATCCCCCCCCCCTCCGTCTGAACCCCATATCTTTTGTTCTTCTATATAATCAAGGGGACAAAAGGGTGTTACATAATTCCACGAGCCGCCAAGATCACGTAAATGGCGCCCGTCTCAGTATACACTCTCCCTCCTACACCTGTACAATGGAGGGGAGTTTCTTTTTTTTTTAAGTAATTAGCGTTATTACATAGAGTTAACAAGCTTTTTAACAGAATTTTCAAATCATTAATTTATGTCCAAACTTCTGACAATACAATAGGATGAGAGAGGGGGGATGCGAGTATTATGGCTGTGTGTATACGTGTGTCTGAAGTGCGTGGGGGGAGTAGAATGTGTTAGTATCTTTATATTAAAATTATTATAGATATGAACCGATACAGAACAGGCATATTCTGTAGATAGGCAATGAATATCGCCATCAGGATGTTTTATGATATGCCTACGATATCCTTATGATATTCTTAGGACATCCCTACGTCATACGATATCCCTGGCATAGGCGTAGAACATTCTACGAATATTCATATCTGCATTTCCGATACGAATATATATTCTGAGGATATTGCTTTGAATATTCCAGATATATTCTATGAACATAATGCAAAATGTTTATCTTTTCGGGATATTCTCAGAATACTCTAGGAATATTCTGGAAATTCAAAGCTAGATTATCATTTTAATATTCTCAGAAGAATATGCTAGAGATATCCTTGTTTGTTCCCAAATTTTGCTGAGATATCCTAGGAATATTGGGAATATCAATGCAAAAATCCTGAAATGTCCTGTGCTATATGGGAAGGAGTAATATGTAATTAAAAAATCCTGTGTTGAGCACGCGTCAGATTAAGGTGAATTTGAACGAAGTTAGTAGACTGAAGGTGATCTGACTATGTAGAATACAAGTAACTTCAAAGTCGTATCAGGATTACCTTTTTGAATAGGGTCTTAAAGAGTCCCATTAGTGTCTATTCATTTGAAAAACTTATGCAACTGCATAACAAAGCTATACAAGACACAAAAGTTTCTTTAATTAATGTCATAGATTATGACTCCACTTTAGCGTTCTGTGGAAGAAAGTGTATAAAACGTGTTATAGTAGGATCAAAGTTTGTGTTCAAAAAGTGGGTAACTGGTATAGCAAAAGCGTTCGTAGATACGTGGCCTTACAAAGTGATATAGACCACACACTTCAAGGCACTTTCTGTATATCTTCAGAGACCTTCAGTAGTTCGGAATTCATTTTAAACTCTGATCCAGCTCTTAGAATGTCGTCTCCGTCATATAGAAGCTAATGGCAAACCACTATAAGTTCACTTTGTTTAGGGATCATCGAGTCATCATCTTGCCCTCAAGCAGATCACCAATCATTCGTAGTATACAAACGATTTGTATGTAAAAGAAAATCATACGATAAACGGAAACACCATTCTGATAAGATTCCTAGGCATGAAGAAACAGGAAGTCTGGAGAAATCTGGAAGTCAGGTGAGCGTGCGTGCTACTGATCATTTACCAATCTAAGAAGTGTGCGTTTAACAAAATTATTAATTACAAAAAAATGTCATATTCTCAAGTAACTAAAAAACAGTGTGGTATGTATTTAGTTAAATTGTTTCGATAGTTTATTAGTAGAGCAGCCGCCGTGGCTCAATAAACTTTGTTTGTAGAGCGCTGAATTCTTATTTGGAAGATCTTCGGTTCGCGCCCAGCCACCGACTATCCTGATTGAGCTTTACCAGGGATTTCCCTCAGTCACGCCAGACTAATACTCGGACGGTGCCTTCACAATAGGACTTTGAGACTTCCTTCACACGCCGGTCTCTCTTGATGTCTCCTGTAAGTTGACTCTGATTAATTAATGAAATTCCAAGGACAGGACCTATACAATTTTTTGTTAAAATCGGCTCCGAATTATTATGTTCAACGGACCGAGTTTGAACCAGGAACTACGAGCACGGGAAAGCAAGAGTGCTAATTTTACGGACAATCGGGAGGTGTGAACGACTGGGTATTGCTAATGTCATTTCACTATTCATAAAGTCCATGCACGTTTAAATATAAATAATTCCCCATCGTTATTTGAGTAAAAGACAAGAAGAACGCTTTGGGAGTTAATTCACATAACATATTGAGCTTCAGGTTACATCACGGAAGTTATAAGATACTTGTTACATTTACCATTAGAGACTGTTACCGAAGAGTTACATCATCTTTGTTTTTACATAATAAATGTTTGATTCTGAAAGATATTTTTAAAATTCTGATCTTTCTTCTTCCCGTAAATATATTATTGATGTTTTTGTGTAATTATTATCACTTTTTAATTCACCGAAGTTGAAGAATATTCTACACACTCCTTGTTACTACCAAGCTGCTGCAGCTCAGTCTATAGGTCGTTGACTTCGCATTTGGAAGCTCCTGGGTTCGAACTCAGCAACTGGCTATCTTAGTAGAGTTGTTTTCCAGAATTCCTCGGTCACAGCAGTCTAATTCCGGAATAATACTTTGAAACTAGACTCTGGTTGACTTCGATCCAACATACTCTTTCCCACCCTTTACCGCCCTGAGCCAAAGATGCTTACAGTTCATAAATTAAATCCAATTGGACGTTAGACTATTTGTTGTTTAAAATAACCAACAAAAACGGTGATCAACATCTTAAAAAATAAGGGACTCAAAAGTCAAGACAGTAAAACCATAGCTATATTTGGTAAAACTTCGCAGAGCCCTGTGACGTAATGAATGATCATCAACGTAGAACTGAGGTTAGTAACATTATATTTCTTGATTCCAAATGAAGAAAACCCATTCACCAGTAGTAATGTTTACGAAAGAGATCAACGCTACGGTTTCAATGACAAAAAGTGGTGGAAAGTTTTTTCCCCCTTAATTTTTATTAAGAACGTGTGTGTATGTATGTGTAACCGCGCGCGAGAGCTATTTGAGAAACGGTAGCCATATGTTTGACGAAGGCACCACAGAAGTGTTTGCAGTACAGTCATAGACCTTTTATTTACCTTTTCGTCCCCCTCTGTTTAAAGAAGTGGCACGATACTTAAAAAAAAAAGCTAGAAAGAAGGAAGAAATGGTGGGCAAACGGCAACCTAGTGTCATTCAGATCTGTATTATATTCGTCTTCTGTTTATTTTGGACCTAAGTATATTTATTATTCTCTTACTTTACGGCAAATTTCTAGCCAATATTATGCTCGGTGCACAGTTAATTTAACTCTGTACCCATGAACCCTGACAGCATCCCTGTATACAGGGTGTTTTAAAAGTGGTTCAATTCTGTATGTGCACTTATATCATTCAACATTTTTGTATCACAACTTTACGACAAATACTCTCTGATTTATTGACGAGAGAATACCATAAATTATATGTGTTTAACAAATAACAAGTCCATTTGAAGAAATGAAGAAACATACGTAGTATATCTGAGTTAGAGGAATTCAAATGTTTGGCGTCATCCTCACAAAATGACGTACTATCCCTACAAATAGCGACATTAAAACGTGCTATCTCAGTAAATAACAGTCGAAGTTATGCCCAAGGATTTTATTTGAGTAAAGTTTGGGATTGAGAGTGTGTAGATTGAGGGAATTTCCCACCTAGAATTCTATAGAGTGCAGCATAGAGGGAATTTCCCGCATAGAATTCAATACAGTGCAGCATAGAGGGAATTTCTTACCTAGAATTCCATTAGAGTGCAATACAGAGGGAATTTCCCACCTAGAATTCTATAGAGTGCAGCATAGAGGGAATTTCCCGCATAGAATTCAATACAGTGCAGCATAGAGGGAATTTCTTACCTAGAATTCCATTCGAGTGCAATACAGAGGGAATTTCCCACGATGAATACCATAGAGGGAATTTCCCACGTAAATTCCTTTGCTAAGCAACTAAAATTTCGCTGTAGACAAGCATAGATATTTCCTGGGTTCAGCATAGAAAACAATCATATGGCGTCAGAAATTTTGTGATCTATCAAAGTAAACCATAAGCAAAATAAACACCCATGGATAGGAAACTGTGCTTTTGTAGTTCCATAAAGAATGAATGAGAAAAAAAAAATGATTTAATTCACTGTATGGAGCTGAAATTTGAACTCTACAACAGCTAAAAGAAGAAAATGAAAAAAAAATACATCAGGGTACGAAACGTAAGGAATGGAAAGATCATGTGAAGAAAGAATAGTATTAGAAATAATGATGAACATGATGGAAAAAGAGGAAAAGGAAGAAGAAAGAAAAGAATCATGGGCAATATTAAAAAGATAAAAGTAAAGTTTAAGAAAATAAGGGGAATTATAATACCAGAAAGCATGGAAAAGGATAAAGAAACCACGAAAGAACTGCCACATTATCAAGCCAAAGATAGTTTTCTACTATTGCAGTAAGACTATTCTTAGAAGAACCTAAAATAAATAAATAAAAAAATGCGTAATTTCGAAACAACCGAAATGTAGGTTTCCGAAATGGTATTGCAATTTTTGAAACCGAAAAAAAAAAGAGATTATTTTCAAATGCCGTATTGCAATTGTTGGTTTGTGCTGTTCAAAACAGCTTTACCGTTTTTTTTTTGTTTTTTTTTTCAGAAAAATAAAAGTTTTGTTAACAAAAACACCACCAAATAAATGTCATTAATCTTCTGATAACACTCGTTCCTTCCACAATAAAAAGACACTGTCACTTATACATGTGCACATTTAATTGCAATCTTCATTTTCATAGAAAAAAAGTCACCAACTAAACTGTTTTATGTTAATGTCATATAGTAATTTTAGTAGCGTTTCTAAGAATTCATCAAGCTACAATGATGGTTGATTCCGATTGTTAGTTTTTTTTTTTTCGTTATTGTTTTAAATCCCCTTATATTTCCGCTGATAACGGACGCTATAATTTAACTCTTGTGTTCTTTTTTTTTTCCTTACTTGGTAGGAAAGTCTTTGGAGACGATCATACATACTGGAGACAATTATGATATCCTCCCTCTCTTCTTTTCTTGCATGCTACTTGTGGATGGTTTGGTGATTATGGCTCTCTGTACATCGGTTTTCCAAGTTCTTTTACGCAGAATAACCATTGAGAAAATTCTTTGCGTCTTTCTCACAACGTGTTTGACAAAAAGAGACATTGTTACTGAGCTATTGTTACAAAATTGTCGACATTTCCCTTCCCCTTTTTCTTCTGTTTCCACCGTCCTCATGTCTACATTCTTTTTTTTTTTTTTTTTTTTTTGACGGAAGGTTGTTTCTTTTATAAGTTGTAATTGTCCTTTCGGTCCGGAGCAAGTCGGAGGAAAAACATATGCATCTATGTTCAGAATTGCCAACTATGGACCAAGAGCAACCCGGTGTGTCTGGTTTAAAGCTACAGGTTCAATCCTCAGGACTTCATTTCCTTCCAGTGCAAGGCAATGACAAACCACTATAGGTTTACCTTGCCCATAGATGCCTCTGGGCAGGACACTATACATTGTACGCCAGCACTGTGTGGCTATATCGATACTATTATCGATTTCCTGAAGTTATACATATTTCTCGATGCATTTTCTTCGGATTACAACATACCATACTGATTAAAAATCTCTGGTGGATTAGTGGTAACGCTCACTGTCTTGTAACCACTTAGATCCTGGTTTCGATACCCGGTAGAGAGACAAATTGTTTGAATCTACTTAAAATTGCTCCAACCTGAGGATCTTTAGCTTCATCCGATAGAAGGCATTGACAAGCAAGCATCGGTTCACCTTGCCCAGGAATCTTCTGGCTTTAAACCTGTCCCTAGATAGAATAGTCATCAACATCATTAATGTGAAATTATGGAAATTTTTTGTCAATTATGGAAGTTCATCTGAGTATCTTGCAGGTTGGAGGAACCTTTAGGCAGGGTTGCAAGTAGAAGAAGCAAAGGGGGCACTGTCCCGGGCGCCAAATGGAGATAAGGAAGAGGCGTTTACACTTTTGGTTCCTTCGAAGGGGCGCGATAAAGGGAGTTTGCTTCCCCTTGCAAAAATACAAGCTGTAGCCCTGATTTAGGAATCTATCCAGTCTTTGGATCTACAAAAACTGTATACTGGCATTGAACTGAGATAAGTTTTTCACTGTGAAAAGTGAAAATGTGTATAGTTAGTCGCATGTACACACATATACACGGTAAATAAAGAAATTAACTAACCAGAAGAAGTTGGCACTGCTGGACTCACATACGTACATGTAACAAGTTCTTGTATGGAAAAGGGAACAATGTACTTGCAGGAAACAAGGAGCTAGTTGGAGATAAGGAAAAATAACTGGGGGAGGGGAGAGAAGGGGGGGAAAGAACGGGAGTAAGAGATCATATAATTTGTAAAAAAATAAAGAAAATATAACTATATGAAGGTAAAAGAAAAGAGGGAAGTATGCGACATGGTTATCAACAACAAACAACTCCATGCACGCAAGATTTTTTTAAAGTCTCATATGTGCGTGTGTGTGCAAGTGTGAGAGCGTATTCATAGAAGAGGAGGCCGTTCGCCGGAAGAGGGTGTCACACATGAAGCACGGAAGACTTGCTACGGAGATCTTGATGACCTTGGTTTTGTGTTTTTCCGTGCCTAGATCTAAGGGACCATCCTTCTTCCTCCATCCCCCAAGTGTGATCGTACTTCCTTCGCGGGCATTTTGCAAGACGCTTGGCTGAGCACTTTGGGCTCTCTGTAAAAATATTGTGCTTGTGTTTGTGTGTGTGTTAAAGTGATAAACAAGTTTAAGATTCCATTGTTCTAAGCTAACGTTCAGTGTCAAACTACTTGTTTGACCAGTTACTACTCCATTTTTCTTTGAGGTCGGGAATTTGTAATAGAGCCTATCATTTATTATGCAATGGATTATATTAGTTCCCCTCACCTACACTCCTACCTCACCCTGCTAGTATTTTTTTTTCGCCCACTCATAAAAGCTTGTTTTCATTCTTTCAAGATAATGAGATAGATTAATGTTATACTTCAACAGTGCTAATTTTGACATGGGTTTATACGAAAATTGTTTTCCTTTCATAAAATCAGAATAAAGATAGTATAGTTAAAAAGACAAAGATAAAATATTTGTATGGACAAGACAACACTACTACCTGTGTCGTTTTGCGACATACATTGTCAAGTTTGTCAGGAGTGGGCTCATGCTTAATGTGATTTGTAAATTGTTGTATATTAAATCAACACCTTTCATATTCCTTTACAGGAATCAATGAAACAATGCCAAAATAAATATAAAATTTAGATACACCCTCCGCCCCGCCCTTCTAAAAGAAAAATAACCCTGAAAAGTTTACAGAAAAATAGCTTTAAGATTCTTCAACAGGAAGAAAGGATATTCCTTTCTTATAAAATGCCTACTACATTAACTGAAAAAAGAATATACACATATAATATTCCAAAAAAAGATTATATTTATCACATTCACAACGCGGACGTAGGAATATTTCCAGCGTATGTTGTGTGATGTGTCTGCACTTTTGCTGTTATCAATTCATGAAATGTAGTACTATATTGAATCAATTTTCCAAGTAAGCAATGGTCCGTTTTCTATGAATCTGAGTGTCCATGAGGAAGTAAGTATTAAACAAGCTTACCAGGCGAACCAAATGCAAGTTTGTGTCATGTTGTGCACCACAATATTCAATTGAATTGCTTTTAATAGGCATGTCTCAAGGTTCAAGCTTGCGACAATGTTACAAATTCCACTTACTACAAACTTACCTTTCTTAAGTGAAAATGACACAATGTCGAGAAATTTAAGCTTAACGCAAGTTTACATCCAAGCTTGAAATAGTTTTTTAACCACTAATAGGAAGTATTATACTTTCAATATTATTTTGTTGTACTTTTTAATGAAAAAAATAAAGAAAAAAATCTTTCTTTAATTGGCAAAACTTAATCATAATCACCCACGAATCTCTTGATTGGATTATGGAGGGGAGGGGGGAGGAAAGACGCATGATTTTTTTCTTTCTAATGTTACCATTTATACTCTCGTGAAGAGTCAGTTTGCCGCCGTCTCCCCCACTACCTGACTACCACCCATCAAGGGCAGACAGACCATTTTCCCTTCCCGGCCTGTGCTCACTCCCAATATATCCCCAAGGGAGCTCCTAATCAGTTGGTAATTGAAGGCGACGTGGTGTCGAGTGCTGCCCCTGACATACGCCAATTTGTTTTCATCTAGTCAAGCGCCTTTGCTAATCCAAGAATCTGTCCTCGTATGTGTATACATATGGAGCAAGAGAGTATGAGAGGAAGTTATTGGAGCTATTGTATTCTCCCCACAGACCATCCATTGAGGAGATCGATGTGTCCCAATTAACCAGAAAAACGGATTGTAACCAGAGGTGAGACACAAGGGGGTGTACAGTGGTATGATATATACAAGGGGTTGTATGTGTAGTATATAGTGAAAAGGGAATAGGGGATGGGAGTTGTCGCTGTTATAGAATTAAATAAGAAAAAGAAATGACAACTCGCAGTGTTTGATTCTTCTGTCCACGTTGCTTTCCATATTTCTCTTTTCCGCAGTTAGCGTGTCAAGAGAGAATTGATTGTAATGTCATAAGATAAGGTATACTAGTACCCTTTTGTGAGCGACCGACAGTCGTTGAACTTTAAGTATACGGGGCGAGATATCACATTACCTATGGCAAGGTAATCATGACCGTTCTACGGTTATCTAAAAACATGCTGCAATACTATTCAGAGACTTGATAAGCATATGTCAGGGAATAGAGTAACATAAATACGTCCCTCTGATGAAAAAAATTATCTTAAAAGAATAATCGAATTCCGGACTGTTGACCGTTAAATAGAAGAGTCAAATGCTTATTAAATGATGATAAAGTCACCAGAGGAACTTATGGAAAACGTCAATCAGATAAAAGATGTGGCTAGTGATACTGGGATACAAATAGTAATCATATACAGTAAATTAATGTGAGAATCGTGAAGTAAACTGTGACTTATTAATAATATGCGCGTGCACGGGAATAAAATTTTCCTGTCGGGACGAGACAGGGATATGAAGAGCACAATTTTCCCCAAATCGGGAAGTTTTAAGGACTAGGAATTGTCGGAAGATCCCCCAATCTCGAGATTTCTCAACGGCTCAGAAATTCCTGAATCTCATAACTTCTCGTTAGAAATTTCCCAATGCCTTGGGAATTCCAGATAGTTCAAGGATAATTGGGACTGTACTCTGATTTTCCTGAAAGTTGAGACAGAGACGGGAATTTTCCTTTCCGAAATTTCGGTTACCCGCGCATCCCTGCATCGTATCATAGCATCATAGGTACTATGTTAGGGAGTTTCAGTGAAAAATGGCATTTCCTCTCTTACTTTTGCGAAAATAAATAACGCTGAAATATGTGTAACAAACATGGGGACCCCAATGACAAGATCTACTTCTGAAAGAATAACTTCGGTGCACATTCTTGCAAGTTGCCACGAAGGATAATTTACTTCAAGGACGGATGATTCCTTTTAATTATAGAATTCGGTAAATTCTATCTTTTTTTTTAAATTGAAATGGTCTTTAGACACCTAAGGTTTAGCTCGGGATACGGTAGAAGACCAATAAGCCCAGAACTTGAACCTAATCTGCGGGGTGGTTACATCTATTGCAATGTTAAGAACTGGGACAAGGATTTGCAGCTGTGAAGAGACTAGAGGGGAAGGGGTAACTTAAGTTTGGAGAATCTTAAAAAATAACTTTTATCTAAATATTGTAAGAGGTCTTCGGCACTTTGCATCAACAGCCCAGCCCATTCTTGCATTCAAGTTCTTTATATTGTCCCTGGAAACAGTGATCTTATCTCTAATTCAAGTTACCATCCCGGATTGCCATTATGAGACTCAGTGAAAATAATGAAAACTTCTAAGTTTAGAAGGGCATTGTAAACATGGTTTGAACCGCATCTCCATTACCGATTCATTGGCAGTACACTTCTTCCTCAGACCACTCAAATTTTGATAATATATTTCAATAGGAGAAAGCAGCCGTCGGATATCCTTCCTTTTATTCCCTAGGTCATATTGTAAATAATAAGCTTGTAGTTAAAACTTTGCAATAAGACCGTGGAGTGAACTAGTGTGAATTATTTAAATGGAGAACGCTAAATAAATGAAAAGGACCTGCCAGGTTTAGTCACCAGACATAAAACATAAAGATACATCATACATACAAACAAATCTGAAATCAGTTTATCTCTGCCTGCTTTGGTGCTAGTCTCCATTAGAGACAGACAGACAAAGTGTTATTTAAAAAAAAGATTTACAAAATTGAGGGGTACGCTAGAGAGAGCAGAATTTGTGTATGAATAATCACCACAATGGGATCCTAAGGGAAACTATAAAACAACATAGTCGTCCACTCATATGATTCCCCACAACGCACACATACACATTTTTGTTTCGCTTAATGAAGTTCTCTCTCTCTCTCTCTCTTTCTTTCTCTCTCCACACACACACACACAAACATTTTACTTTCACATATTGTATATACTAGCACCACCAGCATCGTTCTATCTAATCTCTTTAAATGGAGCCAATTTAGCACACCAGCTGAGTGTCACTCATCATTAAGAGGGCTAAACCAGCTACTTCCGCGAAAAAAATAACCCTCTGGAGCAGTCTTTTGGACTTCTCATCGCTCTTATACTGGTTTGAATCATGCTCGACTGAACAACCATCAAATTGGTATATGCTAGCGGCAGAAGAGATGACACATTTCATGTGCCTTATTTTTGGCTGTGAATTAACCAGATTTTCTTCCTCTTTTCAAACTTTCTTGCTTTCTTTTTTTCTTGTACTTTCGTCTTTTATTTTTGTTCTGTCTTTCGTAGTTTTTCTTTTTCATTTATTTATAAAAAGGATTCTCTTCAGAAGGTTTTCTAGACGTTATTTGGAGAGACAATTTTCTTCACACAGCTCCATTCCCGGTCTTTTCTAGGTTTTCCCTCGCTTTATCGAATACAAATTCATAACTTTTCTAGGTTCTTCCTGGCTTTTCTAACTACAATTCCTTGGCTTATAATGACTGAATTTCTTTCAGCCAGAACTAGGTATCAACCGAAAGGAAGAAGTACGGAAAACGCCAGCTCAGGTATCCTACGTGTGGCTCCATCCTACTCACAACAAATCTGTAAGCGAGAGAAAAATATCTTCTTATCAAAGGTTTCGCCGAGTTTTTGTTATTTTTATTGTAGTTGAATTTCTCTAACTTCTCCCTGATTTACTACCCCTTTCTGCAAAATCCTTGATTTTTCCAGTAATTCAAAGTTTCCTCTGATGTGTAGGAATTCTGTTATTTCTCTGACTTTCAAGATTTGCCCCACATACGAATATTATTTTCTTCTTAGCATAATACTTATCTGGACAATGATAAGAACCTCTAATTTGCGTATTTTGTGAAGCAAAAAAAAAAAAAAATTGGTCACGTTTAAAGCACAGTTTAAAAACATTCTCTTCATTTCTAAGGTTTCTCGTCAGTCACACCAGGCAAATGATACATTCGACTTAGGCTCTGGTCAACTTCTTCTAGCATCCTTTCCCCCACTCTATCCCGGCCTGAACCATAGATGCTTAAAGTTCATAAATAAATTCAATTTAATTCAAACATTCCCTTCAATATATGAAATAAATGATGAATGAGTAAAGATAACAGTGTATGTAATTAGAATGAGCGAGGTCACTAGTAATCAAAACTAGTTCATAAATACAAAAGTTTATGAATGTTTACTAAATAATAATAATAACTTTCAATATTCTTCTAACACTAGAGGAGATTGTGACATGCTTGGGCCATATAATTATTTTTAATATAAAGTTTACATACAAAATTCCTGGGAATATTTTCCACTTTCTAAGTTTCTTCTGCGTAGTTTCTTACACCGCATCTTACACTACTCAAGTCACTTCATTTTAATGGGTTCATGTAGCACGATTCAATCCTGCTATTCTTTTAAAGGTCGGTACTTCCATTTAATCCATGTCCATAACTTCTTTCAGCTTGAGATTATAAAATTATGAGACTCACAACTGAGATCCTGTATTTTAATTTCTTGTGCAGTTAATACTCATATGACCATTCTTGTCACAATAAAAACATCCTTGTTTTGTTTAACTAATACCGTTTTCTTAAGCTTATTTTAGTGTTTACAGGGTCTATTACTAGTTTTATTTATTCATAGTCACAGATCTTGAAACATTAGTTCTTGGAAAGTATCCATAGTAAATAATTTTTAACAATAAAACACGGTATCTACAACAATATACAAAGAAAAGCACCTTAGTAAAGGTGTAGAAAATATTACATTTAAAACATATACACAAGAAAGTTATGTAACTGATTCTCTTTGACTGAGAAAACAGTCGTTATGATTGCAAACTTAATTGAGACGACATTTTCTTGTGGATTTGTGCACGCAATCAAGATCTCATGCATGCACCTTTTTTTTTAAAACTGTGATATTAATACCACTCATTAACAAACAAGAAAAGGAGTTCAAGCAGGCAAGAAGAAAAAGAAAAGGTGTATGTAAGTCTAACTGCTACAAGGCACAAATTGCAGTAAACGACCTTCATATGCATATGCACTGCTTCTATTCTCCCACCCTCCTCTCATTCAATAATCATTCTTCTTAAATTATCCGTACGTAATCCAAGATGATACACCCTCTTTCTCATCCCCCCCCCAAAAAAAAACTAATGATATTTTGACTGGTTCTTTAATTTCACTACCTCAAACATAACCGCACTATACAATTTTAATGTGCCTGGAAGTCTCTGCTGACCATTACTACCATATGTCTGCATAACATTCGTATATGGAATGTTTATACATTCTCAGTGCAGTCATCAATGGAACGAACATTAGCGGATCATTATTATTATAACCAATAATTGGCTCTTTCTATTATAGAGCCGGAGAATGTTGATTTGAAAAGTGTTCACTCTCCGACACGTACAGTTCATCTATGAATGACTAGCAAAAGAGTAGCAGACGTAGTTGGCGCAAATATTTAAAATGAAATTGTAATTATGTTCTTTTGCCGCTGAGAGTGATGTGGAGAATGCTCGGCAACCTACACATGGCCTTGGTCTATAATGACACTTTCGTTTAAAGATGCGTGGTCAACGCAATGACGTTTCTTCATCTGAGTTTGTAGACTCAAGCCCGCTACTTGTTAATTTAGGCATCATGATGATAGGTCAACACTGAAGAGTTCGCTCTGAGGTTCGAACCCATTACCGCTCTCACAGAAATCTAAATCATTAACCACTTAGTTTTTTTTTTAATTATAAGCCAGCCTCCGTGGTCCAGATGGTAACGTAGCAGACTTCGGATCAGCAATGGGCAAGCACCCAGTCGGCCATCTTAACTGATGTTTCCAGAGATTTCCTCACTCTCACAAGACAAATACCTGAATGATACCTCAACTAAGAACCTGGCCAGTATCTTCACTATCCCTGCTGGTGGAAGAGTAACGCCAAGGGGAGTGTCATCCATCAGATATGAGGAACTTAGACTTAAATTTGTTAGCGCAATCCAGAAAAAGAAAATTTTAAAATGTTCTTCGTGTGAGGTGGGTAGGCAGGAAAATCAGTGTGACTTGATCTTTAGTTCAATATTATACTCCACCATACTTTTCTCGTAACTGTATTTTTTTAAATCTTGAAGTAAAATTTTAAATATGTGGGTGCCCCATTGTGTTTGATATTTTGAAAAAGTCCAAAAGCTAGACTTTTTAATAATTAAATGTCATCGAGAATGTGAGAGTTTACAGAAAAAAAAATAAGAAGAAAATTTGCCTATACTGGAGTACAAACTCCTGCTATTCTAAATACTGCTATCCACACTCCGACAAATAATTTTGAAAGTGATGGAGAAATAGCGCCTTAAAAACGAAAAGCACTGGAAAAAAAATGAAAATGATCTGCTTCATCTGTTCTTAAAGAAGAATATTTTCACTTTTTGTCCTATTCAGTGCGTCACCTTGACATGCCTAATAGTGTACTACAAACCGCCCTATATTCCAGCAATCAGCTGGCAGCATGCTACCCCAATTTTCTTAGACCTATACTCGTGCAGACATTGAGAGAGAGAGAGAGAGTACGTATATATGATATGGATACATTCGTCGTTGTGGAAGCTCGTGGTGCCTTCCAGCCACTCGTGAGACGGAATTGTGTAAAGCTGTTGTTACGTCATATATTGAAGTACAGCAGCACTTAGTTATATGGCTTTTCTTTCTATTTTTCTTTAAAAAAAAAACTGCTTTAAAAATGGAAACACCTGGCTACAAAAACTGTGTGGTGATTCCATTTTGTTGCTAATTTCCAAGTCAAATTGGCCATCGACGTTCGTTATTTTTTCTTATTCTTTTCTCATAATGCATTGTTAAAAACGGTTTAATTTTGTTAAGAGACGATTAATTAAGGTAATTTCTGTTTGGGGAAATAACTATTTTAAAATCGTCTCTCAATCCAAGATGATAAATCTGAATAAATTTCACTTCTAAAATTTTGGTATAGAAAGGAAACCATAGTTGTATTTCATCATGCTATTTGAATGTGCTGAAAATATCACTTGGGATAAGGTACGTAATACCTAGCAAGGCATTCTGGATTTGACTGCGACATTATCTGAGAGGTATACTTTTCGTCAATCTTAAACTGTGCAAAACATTTTTATTATTTAGATCGCTCACTAAAGCATTGTCGTGTAATTTATAGATGACAAATTCTATATCCTCAATTAGAATACCAAACTACAATATGATCCTCTCGTTCAACTTCGCATCATCTCAAGAAACTTCAACAATACAGTGACCTGTAGAGACTCGAAACTTCGGCAGTATTCTAGACTCTAAATAACTTGAATCCAGAGCCGGATTAAGTGGCGGGGGCTGCACCCCAGGGCCCCCACTGGTTCAGATACCCCACCAAAGGTAAATCAGTAACTTAGGTGATCCTTACGACCATAGCGCGATAGGTACCAGGGACACTAACAAAATCAATAGCCCCAGGCAAGAACGTATTTAGGGGGGTCCGGGGGGTCTGGATCCCCCAAAACTCAGAGTTTTATGGGAAAACAGTATAACTTCAGGAGTAATTATGTATATATTTAATATACATTTCATGCCCAGACACACCTTTGACCCCCGGAAGCTCTTTGACCCCTCCCAAAACTAAATTCTGGATACGTGCTTGGTCCCAGGACCCCAAAATATCCCCATTACTGCTTAAACCCTTTTCTTGTCTAAAATATGAATAGAATAGCAAAAGCAGTAATCATGGACTTGATTTAGGTACCATACCAGCTTCGTGCTACTGAAACTGTAAAATTGTGGAAAACTCCTCTAATGATGGTAGGTAGTAGGGCTCGAACCTATGTATACTCCCTTATTTCCGACAGTAACCACTAGACCACGTGAAGTGTTAATACTATCATAGTTTGTTACATAGTGGCTGTAAATAATTGATTCTTTAAACGTTTCTCTTTTATTTTTATTTTCAATAAAAGATAATAATGTTATAAATAGGCTCAAAAGAAACATTGGAAAGTAACTCCAACATAGAAAAGAAATGTGTTTAGAAATGAAGGCGTCTTTAAGAAATACATGTAAAGGAATTGAATGCATTACAAGGTTGCGTTATGCACGTACATTCATGAAGCACGCACACGCATGTGAATGCACGATGGCTTAGTAAGTAATCATTAACCCGAAATTCAAGGAAAGACATCGTATGTCGTGTTTTCATTACCCCTTTTTTAAATTGAGTATATATCTTCTTTCCAAAAATGTCGTCTTTGACTTGACAATCAATGCAGAATATCGGTAATAATTTTTAAAAGTTCTTTTTAAACTACAGAAAGTGCTCAAGCGCGACACTTCTTTCTTCAACGAACAGAACAGATCTGGTAATGACGAAAAGAGTTTAAGCTTTAAGGCGCCACAATAGCTCAATGGAAATCAAATTTTGTAGTTCATTGTGATACGTATCCTACACGATCGGCAACCAAAACTTAGATAATGCTTGTTTGGTGGCACGCATCTAAGGGGCTTTCAAAACGACAATCATAGTTGTTAATTCACTGAAAATCAGTACACATAAAGTACACAATATGTCCCGAAAAAAGTTTTATGTTCTAGTTTTAGCACGTTTTTAGTGCATAATATAATACTGAAACATAATTTATGCACAAAAAGTTCATTTGCTTATCATTATTAACTTGTCTAATTCACCTCTTAAATATTACCTTGTTTATTTATTTTGCATTAAGACAAATTTCATTACTAAAAAGTGATCATGATACTGTTTAATGGTAAGTATAGGCAATATTTCAGTCTACATTCATCCATATAATATCTGGAAATTAGAAATATATATAATCTTCTAGGTTGTCTGAATTCTTAACCGCTTGTGACTAAAATGAAATTTAAGAAAACAAATTTCGCTATTAATTAATTATAATAACCGAATTTAGAAGTGTTAAAATATTAGCTATAAGATCATTAGCGTTTAGATGTTCATCTTGTCATCTACTGATTCAATTTTGAAACAGAAATTATATTTAAACGATATAAATACAGAATATAAACGATACTGTCAATTTTGTTATTGTTATAAAGCGAAGGATATTTCGCATCGATAAATTACTCTCATTCACATGAATGACTTGAATTAGAAGAAATATACTTTTGCCTACAGTTTTTCTAACATACTTTAAATGTCACCTAATTCCCTTTAATAATCTCATTGACAGGTACCTTGAGGAAAGTAGCAAGCTAATGTAGTTAATAAATCAAACACATTTCTTACTAAAACGGGACTTCGTTCCTGAAAAATACAAGTACTAAATGCTCTACATTACAGTAGTGTATGTACTCCCATCTATCCACCATCTTAACTTCATATACGTAGTAACCACATAATCAGAACAATACAGTATAAGTTTTTATTAAAGCAAATATATCAAAGAAAATAGACTGATGACTTCACAGAGAGATATGAAACAAAGCAACGTGACTCGGTAGAGGGAAAAAAGAATCATGAGAATGGTTGTATGGAGGGAATTTTGGTCATGCACGCACAGAGTGGGGTAAGAGTGTGATTCTTGTCGAAGGGAAAAAACGTGTGATGGGGGGGATTAAAATAAAAAGAGAAAACCCGGTGGTAATGAGGACTATAGAGACCTAGCGTAACTGTAGATGGCAGTACAGGCTACCATCTCTAATTAACCAACAGAGACCTTTATAACTTGACCCTACCCCTCTCGAAGCCTGTTATTACGGAAAAGTAATTCTATTCCTTCAGTGTTCAGTGTTTCGACCCATCGATTCCTGAAATCGGATAAAGTGAAGCGCTCTCGCCTTCCCTTCCTGCACTCTTCTTTGGTCTCTCATCCTTTCAACTAGTCTCTGTGCAAATTTTTTCTATTTTTTTTTTCTTTTGCAGTTCCCATTTTTTCGTCGAATTGACAATATTTCTTCATACATGAAATCATCATACAAACACATACACTCGTTTAAGAGGCAGAGGATTTGGTATAAAAGTTCTATAATCTACCTATAGCTTAGGCATGATAAGAGTTTACGGGGACAGTCGCGTAGGCAGAATTTCTTATCGGGGGGAAGGGGCATCAGTTTCTTTCGGGAATCCAGGCTTCGTATTATACAAAATCTACATAATTACACTTAAAATTTATAATAATTTTATGAAGAAGTCGGCATTTTGGAGAGGGTCCGACCCCCTCTCGCATACGCCACTGGGAAGGGCCTCTTTAGTGCCGAGTGACATCTCATATTGATATGTGTTCTAGCATTCTAGCTCGACTTCATTATGGGAAGGTTCCAAGGCAAGGTGAACCGAATGTGATTTGTCATTGTATTATGTCGGAAGGAGAAGACATCCTAACAATGAGACCTACAGCTAAATGTGTATTTCGAACACCACGTTCATCAAGCAGCAATCGGAATTCGATCACAGGAATCAACTTCATTACAAAATTACAAGAAAAAGAACTTATCCGCTAGGCACACACTAACTTCAATATTTACACATTCTCTCGTTCCTATAAGCACTGAAATGGTTATATTAAATTGAAAAACAACAAATAAAAATTATTATTTTTATTTTATTATACGAAACTAATGGAAGGTAGACCCTAATGGCAAATCCTTATCGGTTCACCTTGCGCAGGGACCCGATAGGATCAGGACCTACACCCATAATCATCATGCAAAACTAGAAATTGGAAAAGGTTGCGAGGATTTATCTGTTATACCCAGAGATTCTGCCAGATCCTTTTTGTGGGGTGTCACCCCCTAAATTCTTGACTGCAACACAACTTTAATATTTTTACGGTAAAATTCGATAGAAACTGTGCTAAACTCCACTTACACCCTCCCAAAATTGACTTTACACCCCCCAAAAAACTTAAAATCCTGGTGGAATCCCTGCTATTACCTCAGCTGGACCACGTACACGTGTAATTATAAATCGTAAGCCCTTCCCCACACGTGTAGATATACAAATAAGAAGAAATAAAACAAACAGTAAACACTTTTCCATGTGAATTAACTACAACTTCGCTGCTGTGAGTTTCGCGTGAGCTTGTATTATAGTTCACTACAATATATACCTTGAATTTGTTTATATATAAATTAGATCAAGTATAGAGATAAGCATTGAATGAGGAATGTATGAATGATTCGTTCAAAGAACTTGTTGTAATGGCATGTCATGCAACAATACGTTCGTTCAAATGTTTGAAAAGAATAATTGCACACGAAATCTCTTTTAACAATAATAAAAAAAAAGCTATTCATTTAAACATCTATTTATTACAAAATACAACCTTTCATCTTTTTTTATTATTATTATTATTAATTCAGTCCTACAGAGCTTTTCAAGTACAACGTGTTATTTTTCTCTTTTAATTTTTCTTCGTGTATTTTAAAACTTCTGTTTGTTTAATTAGTGATAACTATGACTTTTAAATTCATTTGAAAACATAACTATGATAAAACGTTTTTAGTGATTAGGACTTGTATACTAAGTATGATCCCATGATCGCACTTCCGGTATTGAACATACCGCGGTAACTCAACGAATATAACCGGCGTGAGTAGAGTTTGAACTTAGGCCAATTCCTGAGTGTTTAAAGAATGATTTTCGCCATCATTTCACAGAGGCTGGATCTAAAAACACACATTATTATTATTATTGAAATCTAATGAACCTCATAAAACAGGAAAAATTAAATTAAACCTTGAAAACTTGTTACACCCTATCTGAATCCTGCCCTTTCTAGGTCATCTTCTAATCAAGTAATCCTGGGTTCGATTATAGCTTCGACTGCTTCGAAATCCACTTTAAAACTGCATCTTTAGAACTTTCACTTCATATCCTTCCGACAGAAATTAATGACAAACCAGCATCGCTTTATCTTGCTCAAGAATCATTTGTGTCACCTCACATACCTCCACCGTCGTCGGATGACGGGGAAACGAGATTTGAACGAAATGAATAACCTATGCAAAGACACTGATTATTGCTGTAACTCTTATGGATTATTCCTTGTCACTTTTCTTATTGAAAATAATATTTTCTTTTTCAAAACATAAAGAAAATTTATTAAATAAGTCCAATAAAATGTAAATGTGGAGGAATTGAGAAAGTTTGCGAAAAAAACAATTTTTTATTTTGTTTGTTTTAAAATTACCCAATGATGTTAAGAATATAATATAATCTACAGCGGCTAATTTAAAAACTAAATTCTCCCTAAACTTTAGTTCACTATTACAAGACCAGAGGTCAGAAGATGACTATTTGTAACATTCCGTCTACGGTGAGTGTGTTATCAGTTGGACAGTTTTTACAAGTATTGCCATTACTTTAAACGTTTATTAGCTGTGTTAATGAGAGAATGGAAGGCCGTAAATACTAGAAAACTTTTGATTTTTCTAATTATTTATGTAAAATCCAATATTGTTGTAATTGTTTTGTTATAACTTATTATATTAATGCCCAAATTTATCGAAAAAAGTAAACAATTTATTAAGAAGTGCGTCCTCCAAGTGCAATTTCCACAACAAGGGGACTTAGTATACATTGAGTTTCTGTATAAATAGCTTATTTGGAAGTAAAATAAAATTATGTTTAATCCAACTAGAGAAATATATTAATCACATGAATAAAATATTTATTTTTCACCAATACTTTATACTTTATAAATATATTTGAAGAATAGTTTTCTCAGAACGATATTCCAGCATATTTGTGAATATCTTTGGGAAATCGTCTCAATTACCGGTAAGTTCCCAGGGATAGAACATAATATTTTTTTTTATCAAATTATCAACATTCTTAGTTATATGAAACTAGTGCATTAATTTTATGCCTTTTGAAGACAATTTATATTTTTTTAATTTATATTAAATGTTAAAAACCATTTAAAAGAACAGGAGATATAGATATTATCTATATGCATTATAGTTGTCGCTGAATACGAGATTCGTATCAATGCAGGCGAAAACAAGAGAGAAGGAAAAAAAAATGGTAGTAGTCATATGTCCGAAATGCTCTCTGATTCATCGATATGAACCTTCACGCATCGGTAAATAACCAGTGTTAGGAACTAAATACTCTTTTCAATCTAAAAAAAAAAAAAAAAAAAAATGACTTTTTCTTTTTAAAAATATTTAACGTGCATAATTGCCTAGTGAGGCACTTCCATTAAATATAATTATATAATGTGTGTGTGTGTAAAAGTAGGTTTGAAACATACGATTTAACATAGGCCTACGAATTAATCAATACTATAAATTTATTGGTACTGTATGTACGATTACACTAGCTAAGTATAGTTCTTCGATTTCTTAACCTCATTAGCATACATATAAACTATAACATTATGCATTATCTGTATCTAATCTGTTATAGAAATCATGCATCAAGAATGTTCTTGATTGCTAGAATATCTGAATCTAAAGGTCGAGCACTTATTCTGGGTATAGGCCTATATTTTGACTATTCCAAGTAGGCCTATAATCCTCCAACATAAATGTGATGATTATACTTCCGGATATTCTAAAAAAATTCTAAGGATATTCCAACCCGGAGTATCTTTTTAGTACACCCAAAAGGATATTCCAAGAACACGTTGCGATGTGAGGTGTGATTGTGCATGACACTTTGCCCTCAGTTGAAAAAAAAAAATGATTACGTCATCCACTCCACATACGACACAGTATAGTATACAGGATATCTATTCTAGGTACCAACCCGGCCTTCGTCTGGTGGCATAAGTAAGGGTCATAGAGCTAGGCATATGAAGAAAACAGAACAAATAGTTGAAGAAGTAGTAAATAAATTCACAACCCAATATAATTCTTTTTTTTTTTACTTACTTTTCTGAAGAACAGGTACTTGTTTAAAGAAAAGGAGTCAAAGAATTTGTTTGCATGTGTACAATTCTGTATCTTTTATATCAATAAACCAATCATAAATCTTTCCTTTGTGGTGAATCTGTTTCACGGGAAGCCAACACGATAAAGGTGAATCCAAAAATCTTTCTTTTCAAAACGGAAGAAAAAAGAAATACATTATGAAATAACTCTTTCACCTTCTGTCAGATCATCGATACATCTTCTTCCCTCCCCTCATTTCCCCGCAATACCCTACACGAAAGTTTTGACTTTTCAACATACTTACACACAATGAAACACACGCATAACGTGTTGAACTAAAGAATCAGAGAGAGAGACAGAGAAGTCTCTTGTAGTCTTGTGCGTCTATATACGGTTGGCTTTATAACAACAGACTTTTTATAACCTGTTGAATGTGTTTTGTGTGCACTTCTTAGTGAAGTAGGAAAGACACGAAAGGGTCTGAAGATGTTCTTGTAAAATGTCAGTCAGCAACTTTCTTTTTTTCTCCTTCTTTTGCTTGGATCGTTTTCAACGAAAGGAAAATATAAATACCGAAAGAGATCAAAGAAAAAAAAAGGCAAATAAAAGATGGAATAGGAAGGGGAAAGAATAAACTGATGTGGAAAATAAATGAATAGAAAAAGAAAGATTGATAAAGTAGTATAGCTACTACAATAAAGAGTTATTCTTGCTTGTCGTGCACTTACCGCAATCCAAAAACAATTATGTTATTATTATTTATTTTTTTTTAGTTATTTAATGTATAGTAATATCCAAATGTTTGATTCACAAAAATCACGCTAACAATCTGCATGTATGTTGACAGTAATCGTTAGTTTGGGAGGCAGATCAAGAGGCAATTCAGAAGCTAACTGCTAGATGGCACGGACGTAGCATTCCTCTCATTATTTTTTTTTTTAAAGTAAAATTCTTCATATGAAACGAATATCTGCCATAAAGCAAACCGAATTATATGTCCCATTACCTAACTTTTCTGCTGACACGTTGGCGAGTCTAATCGGTGAAGAGTCGGGCACGTACAAACAAATTAGTTTGGGGGCCTTACAAGTGAAATTTACGTAAAATGCATGTAATTTTGCCAAAAATGATACTAATTTCACAAAAAAATCTGATTTTTTTGTGGGGGAGGGGGTCCGGACCTCCAGGACTCCCCCTCTAAGTACATCCCTGGTGAAAGTGAGAATAAGTAGACATAATTATCAATTGTGGAACAAACTTAAAAAATCTTACTCTTTTGTTAGAAATAGAATTTGGCGCCAACATTACAGGTCTATCTCAAATGTAATGAATGCATCTTTTATGCTTCTTTATTGGTTAAATTCATCAGCGAGAAACATGATGAATTGACTCAGTATAATGTAATGTGGAACGAAATCTAAATCTTTGCTTTTCGCAAAACAAATATGTAAGAGGAACATTAGAAACACAATTTGGCGCCAACATTACCGCCAAAGTTTTGAATGGATTGTAATGGTCAGATTATTGCGTAACTACATTTAAATGAAGTTGTAAGTATAAATTCTGTGCCAAAAGTGACGGGGTAAGTAGAACGGCGAAGAAAGATGCTGTATGGGAGCAAGTTCAACTGAGTAGATAAAATGGTTGATATTCGCAAGTTCAGCTAAGTAAGTTCAACAATAGAGAGGAAGATAAATAGACATACAATAAGCAAGTTCAATAAATAATCTCAACAATGGAGGTGAGAATGAAGTACAGTAGAAGATCTGGAGTAATCTCAACAATGAAGCTGAGGATAAGTAAAAGATCTGGAGTAATCTCAACAATGAAGCTGAGGATAAGTAAAAGATCTGGAGTAATTTCAACAATGAAGTTGAGGATAAGTAAAAGATCTGGAGTAATCTCAACAATGAAGCTGAGGATAAGTAAAAATCTGGAGTAATTTCAACAATGAAGCTGAGGATAAGTAAAAGATATGGAGTAATCTCAACAATGAAGCTGAGGATAAGTACAAATCTGGAGTAATTTCAACAATGAAGCTGAGGATAAGTAAAAGATCTGGAGTAATCTCAACAATGAAGTTGAGGATAAGTAAAAGATCTGGAGTAATCTCAACAATGAAGCTGAGGATAAGTAAAAATCTGGAGTAATCTCAACAATAAAGCTGAGAATAAATAAAAGATCTGGAGTAATCTCAACAGTGGATGCGGTGTCACGGTGGCTCACCTCTGCTTCTAGGGGTCTTCGGATTGATCCCTGTTCATGTCATGTGGGCTTTATGGTAGCCAAACACCATGTAGATGGGTTTTCTCGGGATGCTCCAGTTTCCTCCCACTTTCTTCATTCCACCATCCATCTCATCATCATGCATAGTGCCCGAGCCATAGTTGCCTAAAGTCCTTAAAATAAATTCAAAATTAAAATTCAACAATGAAGGTGAAGATAAGTAGAAGATCCGGAGTAATCTCAATAATGAAGGTGAGGATAAGTAATGGTGCAGAAGAAAATTCAAAATGGAAATGAAGATATGTCAAGCCCCCTCAAGAAACTCAACAATGGAGATAGCCCTAAGTAAAGAAGCCGCGAAAAGTTCAACAATGAAGGTGAGGATAAGTAAATGTGAGGATCAAACTCAACAGTGGAGGTAAGAATAACAAGGCTTATAAGGACAAATTTATATGTCAAGATAAGGATGAGCGAGGATATAAATATATATTTCTTCTATGAAGACTATGATAAGTGGCGGGTATATGGATAAGTTCTTTCTATAAATATAAGGATAAGTGGAGGGTGAAAAAGTGACTAAAACCAAAAGTACAAAACTATTCCGCGATAACCAAAAGCAAATAGGACGAAGAGACTGCATCAGGTTAGAACTGTGAAGATTTAAAAAAAAGTGTGAAGTTTTCCCGAAATAACCAGCTGTAACTCTTTATATAAAACCAATGGCATATTGCATGTAAGCCATTGGCATACAGATCCAATCTCTCAACCCACCTGAATTCGTTAAAAAAAAGTTTTTTGTGTGTGTCTTTCTTCTTTTATTGTATTGTTTCTCTTTCTTCTCACAAAAGAGGCGAAAGCATGTTAGAATTTCCTTAAACCAAAGATTTCCATAGATCTTATTTTTTTTTTTTAATTATTAATTTCTGTTGACTGATGTTCATGAATGAGTCCTCCATATACATTCAATTTTACACCAATGAAGCTGATGTGTTCATGCCCACACACCTCTACGTGTATACCTAAGGGAATACTAAGCTGTTGTAACTCAGTTGATTGAGCGCTGCTTTCGCGCATTCAGGCCGTGGGTTAGAATCCAGCGGCTAGCTATCCTCAGTCATATTTCATATTTTATTCATTCTTCCCAGTGCGAACCAAAGGTTGTACGCACCTTTTCTACATCTCATTTTTATATTCAACTTTCAAATCTTCACATTTTCTCTACATGGGTACATTCCAACTTTTCTCCATATCTGGATATACACACTAATACGGTTTATGTACACAATACACATGATTATAATAAGTAGAATAGAAAATAACACAAAGATAGACCAATAAACATTTTTACATAATTCTTTAAATTTCATCATTCATCCTGCCACCCCAATTCTTTCCAACGCCCCTCCCTGACCACAGTGGTATACTATCCCACTCCCCTTTTATTGCCCCTAATATTTCACCCTCAGTCAGATTTCCCAGAAGTTTTTATCTGGTTTCCTCCGTTCCCTTACGCAAGAAAAGAAGATGTCTTTCGCTGTCCTCCTCACCACATACACAACAGGCTAATAGCAGAATGGTAATTTAAACAAGACCCTGGTCTAAAGCTACCCCATGCCGGCATGAGCCAAAGATGTTTAAAGTCCATAAATACAATTTTAATTCCATTCCTATGGGAATATTGGAATCCCGCCCTCTGGTTCTTCGAATATCTTAATGTCCAAGACGAGCGCATACGCTAGGGTTATTCCTTGGGTGCAAATAGATTCTACAATATAGTGTATGTAGAATGGTGTTTATCCATTCGTGATTTCACAATATTTAAGAGATAAACCGGATTTTCAAATCCACAATATTTTTTCTTTCTTTATTCTTATTCTCAGAAGCATGATCCAATAATTTGAGTATAGGAATAAGATATTCTTAAAATATTTTGTGCCATTTGGATGGGTGAATTGATGCACAGAGGTGTCATCATGCACATATACAATTTACATCGCGTGCAACATTTTCAGTACCACAAAGTATTCTTTTTTTTAATTGTACTTAATTTTATCAATTTAATCAAAAGGATGGATGAACATCCTTGATTGGAGTAGATTCACCAATAGGATCTCGGTCTACAATCTGAAGGGTGTCGTTTACTGTAAATTATTGCAGAGATAGTTTTAAGTTCAGTGGACTACCCATGCGTAGTACAGTATTCAAAGGATAAAGGAAGACATTGCTAATAGAGTTAATTCTGCAGAAGCTTATTAACAATAATTGTTCACGAGAAATTACCATTTGTCTCGTAAATGATTGTCTAAAAAGGGAATCCATAACACGAGTCTTTTGTCTTCATAATTTTATGACTGCTCATCGTCTGTGATACAATTTACGATATGTGTGATAATTATCTAACAATTTCCCATCCTGAATTGAATGCTATTTTGCTCCTGCGTGTTTATTATAAAGGGGGTTTTCTCTCCCTTCGCCGCGCTCTCGATAGCGCCAGTGACCATGAAGTGGCTCTCTGTATTACTACAGGAGCTACACAACTAAACACAAGGCCGTCCGTTTCCTCATGGGGGGCTGGGGGAGGGGGGTTGAAGCCGTCTGTTCTCCCCGCCTTCCCACATATCCCCGCTGTGCTTGTGGTGGCGTCATACTGGGTTGAAAGCCGGAAAGCTAGCTTATGGTGCGGAACGAGAACAATTGAATGCACATAAAAATCGTACATAAGAGACTATTGCGACACAGGGGGTGGGTGAAGTGAGGGTGAGAGAATACGAAAAGGTGGGGGTTAGGATCATTCAAAAGAATACAATACATGACAATATATCTGTATATGCATTATGTGTTCTAACTGACAATTGTACAACATTCTTCCAACCAGAAGCCGTAGGAATGGAGTCAGTTTACAGGGGCTGCTGCAAACTTGCAGGGTGTCTTAGTTATCTCGCTACAGGGTACTATAGTTGGAATTGTAATATACTGTACTAACAATAAGTCCTCCAGAAACACAAACTAAAACGAAAACATATCCAACCCCTACATTAAATGACGAATGGCTCGGTAAACATCGTGAAACTGTCGGAGGGATACATTGAATTCAGACCGGGGGGGCTCTTTTGATTATGACTGATGTTCTGCCTTCTATGAGACGAAAGTATCTTAGCATGGTGAGTCGAAGGTGGTTTTCCATTGTCTTCCGAGTGCGCATCGACTGCTCTGGAAGTAAGCTACCAAGCACAACAACCAGCCCACATAGTACAGGGCATCCCTCGATAGTTCTATTTATATCTTCAATGTGCATATAATCTAGAACACTTGGGAACAACCTAATATTCTAGCACACTTCTGAGAATACTAAAAGTATTCTTGCCTTTGATTAGATTTTTGGAATATCCGAAGAATATTCTGAAAATACTGAGAAAGATCAAGCATATCTCCCTGAAATATCAAAAGGAATACCCTCAGCATATGTGATCATCCCGGACATTGAAATACTAGTAGAATATTCTAGATTTATACAAGGAATACCATGATATTCCTATATGCCATGAGGAGCATATTTGGAGCATATTCCTAGAATATATTTGTGCTTTATGGGATATTTATTGGACATGAGTTCAATTGATTCCTTGGTATTTTCAGCGACTATATTTTTTGTTTATTTCCCATCCTACACTCACATATATATATAT
>JAGDQP010006609.1:40192-71302 GCA_022664845.1 Lepisma saccharinum | reverse complement strand
CCTTTTTCATGAGAACGATTGTACTGTATTAAGTTTTTAATGCTCTTTCGATTGGTGTTGCCATTGGTGGCGTATCTTTTACGAGTTGCTAATAATCAAGCGATTTTCGTGAAAGCTGACTTGCTCCTGATATGGCCACCCAGGCCATTATCATTGATTCGTCATCGTCGTCTGATCCAGATGATCCTCATCACGTTGATACTCTGTGTACGGATACAGATGACTCTCCGCCAGGCACTGAATCATCCAGCAGGAATCTATCTTCCAGCTTTAGTAGAACTGCATTATGAAACTGAAAAACTCACAATTTTCATAACATGGAACAAGGATGTCCATATCATATACGCATGTTCCTGATATGGCCAATAGGTAGACTTTTGGAATTTCGCTTTCTTGGACCAGTAAAACTATTTTTATGTGCTTGAATTTTTATCTGTGAAAGTACATTAACCAATAAAAAGCGATGAAAAGAATGGCTTTGATTTCTTTCAAAATGGCGGCTAGAAAAATTCTCAAACCTTGTCATGGCCATATCAGGGACACTTACCTTAGTTTTCCGACATTTAGGATATTTATTATCAAATGCAGCGAATCAACTGTCATGTTTACAAATGAAAAGCAAATGTTACACAAAATTAAAAAGACAAAAAGAAATTAAAATGTTACGAAAGATTGCACACGTTTACTACGTTAGCGCGAAATCGGAGCTTCATTTGATTTAACCGGTTTCAAAATATCCGGTTTAATTTTCGCCATACACATTATCAAGTCATTTTCAGTTCTACGTTAAAAGGTAGGTGCCCATCCTTGTCCTAAATACCACGTTCTTAATATACAGACTCCTTAATAATTCGTGTAACTGAGAAAATGACCTTTTAAAACGAACGATACTCACATATATTCTGATATACCTTTGATACGTAAGGTGATTTAAGATATCTAAAATGAATTGATAGTTACTATTTCTCCTGAATAGCATCCCATACTTCCGAATGGACATGTATAAATACGACGTCGTTAACAAACTGTTGATATAACAGACATCTTGTAATAACTGAAGATCGGACATCAACAATCCCGAAAAACAATAATCGAGAATCACCAACTCGGAATCAAATATCAAAGATCATAAAAGGATAGAATGGGCATTGCTACACAGCAGTTACTTCGTAAGTTAACATGGAAAGATATGCTAGTTCTCTTCTCTCCAGAAGCTTACAATCTTTGAGATGAATTTTTACTTTGGTACCCACAAATTACATCAAGTACGGTACCATACTTCGCCACGTAATGCACACAAATGGTGAAGAACAAATGACAGACAGCTGTGTGGCATGTTGTTTGCAATTTATAAATGTTGGGCAAAAGAAATTTCGTTTTATAAATTAAAAGTTATCTCCACTGTTCTAAGGTGCCTTTCGTTCAAATGTGCTTCTCTCCCCTATCTTATTCTAAACACACACTCACTTAATAAGCAATTAAGGATGAATTTACACCATGAAACTGTATTAGCATAGGAAATTTTCTTTTGCAGTGAATAGTAAATTTTATGCAAAATAAAAACTGTAAGAATTTATTATGTAGAGTGTTTGCAATGAGACATGTCTAGAATAAATGTAAGCAGAGTAAGTGGGGGTGAAATGCTCAGTAGGGTAAAATGCCCACCCCATAAAAAACACGGAAGGGAATATGAGGTGACAACAGTGATACGACTGAGTGAAGGCGCAATTATATGGAAGACAAAAGTGACACCAAAAAAGATTGTGTGAAGAAAGTGTAGACATGCAGCTAATTTAAATGTACGAAGTACATAATTTTTTCTTGTAATGTTTTTTGAACATTTCAAATTTAGAGACAAAATGATTACACTGCTGTATTAGCGAATCCAATGAATGTGCGTTGCACAAAGTAGGGTTCTGTTGTTTTGATGAAATAGCGGGTAGACGCTATGCCATGCAGTATTGGAAGTTGAACGAACCGAAACTATCGTGTTTGACATCGGGGTGATTTGCCCACTAGGCGTCGGGGTTAATGGTCCGTGGGCGTTTTCCCCCACGTATTCCCTTTCTAGCAAACACGGTAGTACGGTTTATATCTGTGTAATTGCCCCTGTCTTAGAAGAGAGAGAACATGTAAATTCAGTTCATTTCCTTCAGTGAGTGTAATATTTCTCATTTTTTCAATTTTTTTTTTTATTTTCAGTTAGTCTAATATTTTCATAAGACTGTTTAATGTTATTATTATTGTGTTGTGCAAAACAAACTTACATCTCACCATTAGAATGAAGCTAAACAAGCTTTTCCATTTCGTATTTTCAGTTAATATGTATTTTTAGTGTTGTCAAGAGGCGAGACCAGAGATAATGGCTATAGAAAACGAGACGAGACAGAGCTCTCGTAACGCAAAGTAAACATCTTTTCGAGACGAGACACTCTCTAGACAAGATATTTTCGAGACAAGAAAGCCTAAATCTCGTCTCGTCGGCAACACTAGTATTTTTCTATTCTGTATTTTCCAAACCTGTCAATGGTAAGGAAGTAGTAGGCAAGTTTTTGTGACTTGTACCGTAATATAATTTCCTATAGTATATGACTAGCTTCTATCGTAACATCATTTCCATTGCTATGACCTTCCACCTTGTTTAGTATAGTGTTGGTGTGCATAGGCATATTACCCCACGACGGTGGGCGTTTTACCCCGATGGTGGGGTACTATGTCCCTTATCGCTTTTACTTTACAAACATCAGTGTATCTCCTACAGTATATAATACTATATAATCTAGCGTCCGGGCAGAAATACTGAAAGATGTACCTCGCATTGGGTATGCTCTTTTTTTCTGTAGATTTCCATTCATAGTTATAAATAAGCAAAATATAAAAAAGTGGTCATTTCACCCCCGATGACTCTAAATGACGAGTCCTATATACAAAACTACAGTATAACACAGGTCCTTCTTTGTATGGAGCTGACAGAATATTCGGAGCACTTCAACGCAAACCTCTTTCCAAAGCGGAGAAAGCCCTGACAAGTACACTGGAATTAAAATGCCTAAGAATGAAATATAATATGATAAAATTTGCACACACAATATATTGGGTGAATATGAGAGGACGTACATAAAAGAAGAAGACGACGTATACACAGCAAAAAGTGTATTCAGAAATAATAGGACACATACAAATATTTGTTTTCTCGAAACCAATAATTTGTCAAATGGTTACGTTACTAAAGTAAAATACACGAGAGAAGTAAATGCTTAGAAGTAAAATACGAACACTGATCTGCCGATCGCGATAATCGTGTGATCTGAGGCGTCAGGCTTATTTTAGAAAGTTAACTGCTAATTACTAAAATGACCCAAGAATACAATTTTACGAGCACCTACCCCCAAAGCTGAAGTTTGCAGCGTTACCTAATAAACCAATGCGACATTAAGTACATGAGAATAAGTTAATCTCTCTTATTAGGACCTATAGAAAGTACTGAAAACTATTTTCAGAATAAAAGTCAAAAGTGTGATGCGTAAGTTAAACACAAATATTTTCAGTTTGTTCCTCTGTACCACGCTATTATTTCCGTTATTCTTTAAAAATGTAAAAGTTTCAAAGAAAATATGCGTGTAGGATGTTGAATAATGCAAAACGAGGATCATCATTTTTGAAAGAATATTTAGAATGAAGGACACTACCATACCGTTCGTAAACTGGTGTATTATAGAATATTCTACAGCTCTAATTATAATTTCTGTAACGTCACTCGCAGTGAGCTGTTGTGTACTTTCGTATTTTTGATGAAAGGATTGCAAGTTACAATACGACAAGTAAAGAAAAACATGAGAAATAAATAAATGGTTCATTTGCATACATTCCGAATTAATTTATTTCATATGTTGCAAATTGATACATTAATGAGTCAGGGCATGTGTGTATTTTAAATTCTTATCAATCATTCAATATTCTGCTTTTGCATGTCATTATGCGAGCAGTTTTCGCACTCTGCTCTTTCAACCTCGCACATGTTGTAGCTGTATGGGGGTGTGACACATAGTTAAAAATTATTGAATTGATTCTTTAATCTCCGTGTAAAACATTGAAACAACTCATACTTGGTACCATACGTTACTGGCTTCTCACCTTTTGGCTCTGGAAGCTTGCACATATTAGGGAAATATTCAATTATATGAGAACGAAGCAAATTAATTACGATATATCTTTCACTTAAGGAAATGCAGAATAATGTCCTGCTCCCGAAGCGAAAGGATCACATACATATTCTCTCGCGTGTATAAATGAATTTTGCTTTCATTATGTGAGTATTCCCATGAACAAGAGAAAGGAACGGAGCTGCATAGTGCACTGTACTCTTATTTCGACATACATATCCCTACATTATTTTCCAATGTAATCAGCACGTATCCTCAAGTTGGTTTTGGTAAGGGTCCAAGGGTTTCCGGGGGGTCCAAGGTGTGTCTGGGCATGAAATACCAGGTATATATTAAATATATATAATTACCTCTGAAGTTATACTATTTTTCCATAAAACTCTTGTTGGAGTTTTGGGGAGTGTCCGGACCCCCCGGACCCACACCCTAAACACGTGCCTCCAGGGATTAAATTGTAAGCCGATCGGTAGGAGGGCTTTCATTCAAATATCGTTTCTAACAAGCGCATCCCATCCTAGTTATTGATTTGTAATTAACCAAATATTACCGTATAATTGTCGACAGATGTAGGTTGTGTGCAAAGTATAATATATAGAAACACAAGATCCATGCTGTGTGAAAAAAGTGGTGGGTGGGCCCCAGCCCTCCCTAGAAAAGCAGTTCGTTGGCTCAGTTCTACCGAACCCATCCTGAATTTAATCCCTGAATACGAGTCCTACATCATTTTCCGAAAAAAGGCATGCATAAGCTGATACAATCTCCACAAACTAAAAAAAACAAACTTTACTTTATAAAGATATACTTTTCTTAAACAATTCGTATTAAAAAGTAAAAAAAAATATATATTTATTTATGCATGGGGCGCACTCTCATATACACTTTATAAATTCTTGAATTGGTGCGCCCCATGCTTTTTTTTTTAGTCATGTATAAACAAAATTATTTTTTTCTTTTTAATACGAATTGTTTAAGAAAAGTATGTTTTTAAAAAGTTTTTTCTTTTTAGTTATTTCGTTGTTCGGATACATTTTCTCAAGCTAATATTTTGTGACCTAAATCCTAAAGTGTTCTGCAACCAGTCAAAACTATACATTGTTGCAGACTAGTATTTATTTTAGGATAAAGAAGTTCATATTTAAAAAAAAATAATATGCTTTTTTAATATACAAATATATAGAAATATATAAAAGTAACAATAGAATATTGTATTGTCACCCGACTTACTTTGGTATGCAAAATTTCATCATTGTATGACGTCGGGAAATGAGTTAAATTGACGTTGCAAGATTTTAGGACACCATGAACCATTGTGAACTAAAGAAAAGAATGTAATAATAAAAGTTTAAATTTGTAATGAATCGTTTATTCGAAGAAATGACAAAATCATTTGCTATGACACATTTCTTTCTTGCATCATACAGACAAGAATATAATATGGTTCTTGGTTCTTCACATGGTTTAGAGCACTTCGTGCTTTTTATACATTTAATTTAGTGTACTTTTAAGTTATAATGATAATAGAGTCTTTATAGAGTCTATAGTCTTTATATTTTATAGACATGGCTCCAAACATATTCATTCAAATGATCCCGAAAGCAATAATTGTGATAGTATAATATACTGGTGCTTTATAGGCTAATGCTCTCAGCACTTCAACAAAGTTTTTCCTTCCGCTGTGGAAGTTTCTTTGTATATTATTTGCTAATATTTAGGGCAAGATTCAGGCTAACAAGGTACATTCGCGACGTACCTGACAGATATTGGTGTAATACTGAATAAAATGCAAAGTTCTGCTGAGCCCAGTGTAAATTGTATTAATTTTAGCGGCCCATAGTGGTAATCACTGTTTCTTTCAAGAATGTTTTCGGGGGGCTTTCAACAACTCCCCCAAAATAACTAGTCTCAACACTTGTATTACTTATACTGAAATACGTATATAATAGCAAATTCTATAAATATTTTTCATGTTATTTTGTGGTTAACTAAGGAATTACGACATATTCTTAAGTAACATTATTATTTTTTTATATTTTAATACATTGCAGTCGCATTATTTATATTCTTCGTGATCCCCCCACGACTCCCCTCCCGAAGGCATTCTTCTGGAAGAAACACTGGTGATAATTTGCATACCATTGTAACGGGTGTTACTGTCGGACACATTCAAACATAAATTACCACTAATGAAGAAATAATTTGAATTATGACACCACTATTACAAAGAATTTATCTAGATTTAATTTTTCTTCTAATTAGACCTCCAGAGCCTCTCGAGCGTATGTTCATTAATCTTAACGAGCGTATCCACAACTCAGTGCCCCAATGTTCAACATCATTAAACGAGCCTGGAGAAAATCTGCATTCCCCGTTAACTGTGATCCTGACAATGTTCTCTGGAAAAACGAAGACTCGAGTGGCTCAACTGCCAACTGCACAAATGAACCATTCTTCCAGTCTGCTTTTTGTTGTGCACATTTGTCCACTCCAGAAGTCAAGGGAGATTAGAAAAAAGTCTGAGGTAATCTTTTATACATAACCCAAAATGTAAGTCACACATAATTGTCATAGTTTGTACTTGGACACATTGGGGTCCAAGGTTTCTTTGTAGAAAACACGACAGTTTTGTGTCACATATATTTCGAGTTACGTATATATAAAAGATTACCTCGAACTTTTTAATTCGTCATTGTCACTTGTATTCCTTGACTTCTCGTTTATACTTAAAAGATTGGTTCATTTCATCAACACTCATAAACTTGTATAAGTACCGCCACAGACAGCTCAAAATAGCACAATAAACACTGTGTGCAGCAGGACAGTTCATACATTTTACCAATATCCATCCGTCAGTCACTTCACGAATGGACCTTGAGCGAGTAACATCAATTACGCCTCCTTTTAGATGATTGCAAGGAAATTAAAAAGGTTAAAACTTTCTCATTGGAAGAAAAATTAAATCTAGATAAGTTCTTTGTAATAGTGGCGTCATAATTCAAATTATTTCTTGATTAGTGATGTAACTAATATACATTTGTTTGAATGTGTCCGAGGGTAAAACCCGTTACGATGGAGTTCCTGATTTATGAAGACTCATAACTATGTAAATTACCACTGCGGGCCGCTAAAATTAATACAATTCACACTGGGTCCAGCAGAACTTCGCATTTTATTCAATATTACACTAATGTTTGTCTGGCATTTCGCTAATTTACATTGTAAGATTGCTCTTCTAAGATTTTAAGATCCTATAAACCGGCTAGTTTTAATTACATAGAGTTAACTTATGTTATTTGTAGATATATAGGGCTCCAAATGATGACTGCTATCATTTGGTCATATATTATACGTAGGAGAGAGGGGGGCATTGGAACATTGGATATAACGTTTAATTAATAAAACATTTTTTTTTCGAGGTTTATAAATTGCGAACACTATTCCACACAGCTGTCATTTGTTTTTCGCCATTTGTGTGCATTACCTGGCGAAGTACGGTACTAGATATAATTTGTGTGTGCCAAAGTAAAAAATAATCTCAAAGAGTGTAAGATTTTGGACAGAAGAGAACTGTAGCATATTCTTCCATGTTAACTTGCGAAGTAAGTACATTCCTTCACGTATTAAATTGTCCTTGTTTTGTTATCATCGTTCTCCCTCTCCCATAATAACAAAATGGGCGTAATTCGACGTACCGGGGCAGTTTTGAACAAAAAGAAGGGGCAGACTTGAGCAAGGTATCAGCTTATGTCCCTTCAGCTAAAACTTACTGTTGAGAAAAAAAATATTTGGCAACAAAGTTTATATTATTAACAGTATTTTGTTCTTTTCGTTATATTTATTATAACATTTCAGTTAGGCTGTGAATATGATTTTTTTCTTATACGAGTTCAAAGTTGATGCAATCCTTATAACACTAATAAAGAAACAAGCAAGCAAGTAACTTAAAGTTTATTAACAACTGCATCTTCTGCTTCCGTATTTGTATTTAGAAGCATTTACTAAGAAAATAAATTTTCTTGTAATAAAATTAAGGATTTGTTCAAAACTGCCCCAGCCAAGTTCAAAGCTTGTTTAAATCTACCCCCTAGCAAGGCACATTTGAACAATAGTCTCCCAGTTCCTGTCCTTGCTTTAAGGTGACAATGAAGTACGTCATTTTCTTCGGCGAGCTGTATATGTTTCCATACATCTCTCTGAACAAATTCTCTCAGTGTAAGGAAGCAAAATTAAATTTTCCCAACACTGTGTTCAAATGTACCCCCTCTTCCATACTTGCCGACAATAGTCATAGCGCTGAGAAATAGATAGAAAATTAACATCGTGGTATTGTAATTCTCAAAATGGAGATCTTTACAGGCTTGTTAGCAGTGAGTGGAAATACAAGAATTACAATTCAGGGTAACCAACACCAAGTTTCAAACCAAGAACCCACATATTGCAAGTTAAGTGTTACCGGTAGGCCTCTTGCTGAGCTATCTCGTTCACTTCTGAATGTTACAAACAGGAGAGTTTCTTCAGAGTAAATGCAACAAGTGGCATACATTAGCAGAGCTGTCTTTAGAGATTTTGTTATTCCCTTGGACTGGCCTGAAAGCTTATTTTTAACTCGTAGATTTTAGTGCTAATTCCGCTTGCTAATTCAAAGGACAGTTTGTACCCGTAAAACAATGATGCCAAGGACGAAGAGGCTTAAAATTTGCAAATGAATTATTAACGAAATAGTGAGAATGCATTGTTTTCACGCTCTGACTCTCTAAAACAAACTCGTTGTTGTGAAACAGAGAGTGTTTCCTAAGCGATTAGTTTGGAACGTAATACAAATGTTAATTGTGTGACTGATATTCAAGTAAGTTCAAACATACATTGTATTCTTGTAACAGACGAAAAACATTTTCCTTGCTTTAAAAAAAAAAAAAAAAAACTGGCCATTTTATAGAGGACTGATCTTTGACGATGGTAAAGAAGAAAGTAAATTGGAACTGAAATAAACAAAGATAATCAAAATCCTAACAAAAATGTGTTAAGGAAGATTTCTCAGGAATGTGAACAATAGACATATAATAGCAGATTGTTCGGCTATTAAGTTAACTGTTCAAGGGTTAAGAACATTGTTAAGATATTCGGCTCAAAGACTCAAAACGAATTGGTACACTACAAAAGTATCACCACAAAAAAATCCACTGATGAATCTGACTAATTGTGACGGACGGATTTAAGAATCGTTGACTATAGATTACAGTTAGTATTGTATCAGAAAGGTGAAGAATACTTCTATGATTGAATGCAGAACTGGATTTTTCATAGCATCGTTATTTTTATCCAACTTCATAAATGTCCATTTATTTGTTTAAAAAAAGTCTTCTCATAATTGTGACTACGATATTTATTAACGATAAATTTAAATGCTTAAATGGATGTCTATTATCAAGTGTCATCTGAAGCCCACTGTACAATATTATTAGCCGGATGCAAGTAAAGATGATATATTATTGCAGCACTGTAGAGTAGGTCTGAGTGTTGCGTTTCGCAATAGTTTAATAACTCTTGTAAATTTTATTGTATTAATATCTAGTGAATTGATTATTTTATATTCTTAGGATACATATTAAGTTAACTTGTGTATACTCGTGCTAGAAATTTAATAATAAATTTATATCTTGTATAAATTGGAGCTGATGAAGATAATATGTGTATATATTGGATGACTTTAAGCTGTATATTCGAAAACGTAAATTTTACTATTTTCAAATATTGTTAGCACATGTCATAAAATAGTTAATCCGCTTCAATTAAGCATCAGTTGCTTTTTCTCCCATTTATTCCAGATAAGAAGACAAACGTTCAAGGTTTTGACACTGTTGATAAGGCGAAACTTTCTCTGCAAAAGCAAATTATCTTTAGAGTACGGTTTAATAAGTTGTTTATTTACTTGTAAAAATAAATTTTGACATATTCGTGATCAATGAAATAGAAGCGTAGGAAACCAATGCACAGTGTGATGTTTCAACATTCTACAAGTAGTGTATTAAATTCGTAGCATCAATATTACGTATCTCTTTTATGTTTATCTATCCCATATCACGTATAATATACTTTAAGATACTAAAGGTAGTTTGGATTGTTTCTAGTAATATTTTAAAGTAATAGTTTTTCAGCATGATCTTTAAATAAAATTAAAAGTAATTTGTGAATAATGTTATTATTATACAAAAGCAGAGTTTAGTCTACCTCAACAGAATTACTTTATTAGCCTCTATATTTTTTAAATCTGAATTAATTTTTTAAGAGAATTCGAGATGGTTGATTTGTTAAATTAGAAAATAGTGATTCACAAACGTATTTAGAATGCTAATATTTTCTTCTAACTAGTCTTAAGTACTTTTTACGAACAGGTTGCGATGTCGATTATATTTGTCCTTCCTTAATTCGAGTTTGGTAAAACTTCTCAAAGGAGCTTTTAACAGTCACATACCAATAGGTCTACCCAATAAACACAACTAAATTGTCCACAGATAAAACGTGAATGAACACACGTAGCAGGTCTTACATTTGGTACATCGTTCACTCTGAATACTGAACCTTTCATACGTGATGCACAAATAATACTACATACAATGTGAAAAAGTTTCCGAAATATTCGTGGAAAAATCTAGGTAACCAAGCAGCACAGGTCAATATTAGCCCAATAAGGAAATCATGATCGATATTGGCCGTTACTGGTCTATTGTTGTGCCGATATTCTGTGCTGCTACGGCATATTTGCTTAAAAATATACAGTAACTTGACTAAAAACAGCCATCATTCAATATTCAGGGATATTGGGAGTAAGAGAAAATAAATAAAAGCGTAAAGTGAGATTTCAACAGACATTGTTCCGTTAGAAGTGCCTTGTATTACCGACTAGGCTAAGCTGAACTCCATAAGGAAAAACTAGAATAAAACGGTATAGACTGTCAGAAGTTCATTGCCTGAACCCAGATTTCTGCTAAAACAAGCGACCAATATGGCGGCAGCAAACACTTGATGTGAATTGCATGCACTGTTTCAATAGAAACTGTTTCCTCTTTCTGCTCATAAACTTTGGTAAACTTTATTTTATATGGACGAGTCTAGTAACTTTTGACTTCAGTCCTTCAAGATTCTCCCATCCATACCCATGGTCCATTGACGCCAGTCGGTTCATAGTTTAAGACAAGACACAACAGAAAAAAGGTAGGGGTCTACTTCCCGGTAGAACCGAAATTGAAAGTAGAGCACTACTTCAAACTTGTAAGGACATGCCAATTAACTGAAATATTTTTATCATCACTATTTTGTACACATAATAGATTTCGTGTAGGTAGCAATTAAGACAGTTTTAAAACCATATTCGAGAAGCTTGCCATCTACACTTATGTAGTTGTTGCGAACATTTATGTCACTGCTACCAGCTGGTTAGGTATCTGGAAAAACATTCATCTCGACGCAGTGGAGTAAGATGTTATATTACCTATTATGTTTTATTGTTACGCTAACTATTCACAAGTTCAGCAAACGGTTCCAGAATCTCAGCAAGCCGTAATATTATCCACTTGAAGTTATAGAGGAAGAAATACTAAGGCATCTTCCAACACCACAAGCCGTACATCCAATGATACTACTGAACCCCAAAACCATCCTCCAATACCACAACACAGTACATCCAGTGGTACATGAGAAAATAATCAAGAAGCAATGTTTCAGCACGATATATTGAACTCATTTCTACCCATTTATCTCACTAATATCAAAAGCATTGGAAAGATGGCTAACAGATTATTATATCATCCGAAATACTGCATTGAAATCTAAAATTCTGCGGAAAGAAACCTCAAAATGTTCACTGTATGTTTGACTTTTTACTACAGGGTTTCACTTATTCGTAGAATCGTTCTAATATGGATTTAAAATTTTTAACTTTAGGAACTAAAGAATTTTGGCCACGTATTGTATTTTGTAGTGATATCTACAATCTGTAATTTGAGTCTGTTGGTTTGTTTATATCAGAATATATAAAATTAAAGCAATACTTACAAGGTAGAGACCTGCACGGGCCGGGCTAAGCCCGAGGCCCGCAGCCCGGCCCGCGTGCTGGGCTTTGGCGGGCCAGCTCCACTATTTCTTTGGGTCGGCCGACACCGCTTTCTCTTCAGGTCAGGTTGGGCTCGGGCCGATTAATTGCATTTCTTTAAAGCAGTTCAATAATTATTGACTTTCGTTAAACGATAATTGGAATGAAACCAAACGTTCAAGTGTGTGTGCACGCCACGTGGAGTGAAAGGTATTACAAACAATGCAATATTTACAGTTGGTGTTGCTTAGCGGCTCCACTTTCGCTATAGAGGATTAGTTGTTCACCGCCGCACTGACCTCAGTCGGCAGTCACACGAGTGACTGCATGCCCTTCCCTCAATAAATAACAAAAGACAGTATGCGTATTGAAGCTTCCTCTGATGGTTCGTGTCAATACCAGAATATGGTCAATCCAACCACTGGATCCCAGGAGATGAACAGTCAGAGTTCTTGTCTTGATATAAAAATGAAACCGCATTCTTTGTTGTTCTCTCCACTTCAGCGACCCGCAGGAAGAAATAGTGGATGAAGTCAGGGTTGCAGTCTATGGTGTTAAATACCGTGCAAATGTAGGTCTTGCGGGTGGGGTCAAATTTCTGATAATTTGTTTTGTAAATAAAAGTTATACTTTGACTAGCTACTTTTTGCTGGATTTAAGAAACCTGCGACTACAAGTAATCCTACTGTACAAAGCGAAAGGATCATTTTGATCCTTTGTGTTAGAAATAAATTAAGACGGCAATCCTGTAGAATTAAATTAAAATGACTACCAAATCTAAGCGCATCACATTGTTCAAACACTCACATAGGCTTGTATGCATTATATTATATTATATTATTATTATTATACCAGATACAAATATATTGGGGCTCGAGCCAAAACTTTGTAAAGTTTATCTTTCCGGGCTGGGATTAGGCTAAGAATTTTTAAAACTTATCGGGCCGAGCCGGGCTCGGGCTAAGAATTTTTAAAACTTATCGGGCCGGGACGGGCTCGGGCCAAATACTTCAAAAGCTTTCCGATCCCGGGCTGGGCCGGGCCTAGGTAAATTCGGCCCGTGCAGGTCTCTATTACAAGGTAAGCGTGACGAAGAGATGTTAGTGCGTGACGCTGTTTTCCCTCCTATACGCTCATTAAAGTCATTATATTAATATATTATGGATTTTTAAAATGAAAATTAAAGTTAACAAATTCATCTTTAATGTATGTTTTATTTTTTTATTTTTGGGGGGAGTCCATAATTTCAGAGAGTTTGGAGGAAATGTATATCAGAGTGTAAATGCGAGTTGCAAAAATGTCAGTGCGTGACGATAACTTTAACATTAAATAATATATTGTATTCTTATTGATTACGTGTTCTTTCACCAGGAATGTATTCTTCAATGTCTGTTCTATCAAAAGGTGTGCTGAAATGGGCTTTTTTTTTTTCAAATTATAAGAGATGTTATAACGCAATTAAAGTCGAAAATTGTATTCTAAATGTCAGTGAGTGATGCGTGGATTCGCTCAATAATATGTCAGGTAGTCTCAAGATTCGCAACGGATTGAAACAATGTGTTGCCTTGCCACCACTAGTGTTTAACTTTGCTTTAGAAAATGCTATTTTAAAAATAAAAGAGAATAAAATGGGACTAACGTTGAATGGCTTGAATCAACTGTTGGTGTACGCGGATGATGCACATTTAATATGAGACGATGTAAATGCACTACAAAGTAACGCCGAGGTCTCAGTAGAAGCCTGCGATGAGATAGGACTACAGGTAAACGTAGAGAAAACAAAATATATAAGCCGAAACAAGGGAATAACGGAAATAGGTACATAACAATTAATAATAATAACATAAAGGAAGTAAACAAATTTAAATACTTGGAAGCATTTGTTACAAGTAAAGATGAGGTAAGGGAAGAAATGAAAAGTCGTTTAGTATTGGGCAACGCATATTTCTATTCAGTCCAGAATCTCCTAACCTCGCGATTAAATATCAGGAAAGTTGAAATTGAAAATATACAGAACGGTTATTCTGCCGGTAATACTTTACGGTTGCGAAAGTTGGAGTACGACCCTAGTAGATGAACGTAAATTACGAGTGTGTGAAAATAAGGTCTTAAGAAATATATACGGGACGAGATGACTGAGGAATGGAGGAGACTGCATAAGTAAGAATTTCACGGACTGTACGACTCATGGGATATTGTAAGAATAATGAAATCGCGACGACTAAGATGTGCAGGCCATGTAGCTCGGATGGGAGAGAAACGAGGACTATATTCCATCTTGGGTTGAAAGCAGAATGGAAAGAAACCATTGGGAATACCAACACGGCGTTGGGAGAACAATATTAGAAGGGATCTTCGAGAAGTATGTGTTTGTGATGAAAGCTTACTTTATCTTGTCCAGAATATAATCTTATGGTGATCGTTTGTTATTGTTGCGATGAACTTGCCACTTCCATAAGCTATAAAGTAAGTCATTGAGTGAAAGACTGGCTATATGAATGATAAGTAAATGAGTGGTTATATCAATTAGTAGTGAATGAATGGTTATATTAATAATGAATGACATTGGATGAATGGACCATTGAATGAATAAATACACAAAAGCTGTCCATCATTGCATGAATTGCGTTACATACCCTCTATATAGTGTCTTAATTCATGAGACACATGAATTAAATTGACACACAGCTCATGAATTAATGAGTGAGCCACATAATGTCTGAATGAACTCAAGAAAGTGTTTTTATCTCAATTGTAAAATACTCAAGTTAAATGTTCTTGAAGCGGAACTAGAACTCAAAAAGTATATGGAAGTCTGTTTCTGATTCCCCCTCATTCACCAGTTGTATGGGACTTAAAATCCTAATAACGTATTCAGGGAATATCACTTGGACAAAATTTTGAAAAACAAATTTGTACACTGCATAACAGCTCTTTTTCCCTTTTTCCTGAACAAATTACCAAAACTGTATGCCGAACGAGCCATTTTGAAAATAGTGGAAAATTATATGCGACGCAATTATTTTTTTATAACAGATTTTGATACATAATAGAAAAACAATTAGAGATCGATATAAGCTTATATAAGAAACTACTACTAGAAAATATCTTGACAATGTGCATAGACTGAAACATAGTAAAAAAATATCGTTTATATTAATATTCGTATCAATTTAAACCGACGAAAACTACCTTAAATAAATTATTGAACACTAAAATAAACAAAAACTAAAAATGACACCTGAAACACCATATATTTTTAATAACTGACACGAACGATCGACCTTCTCAAGAACACACACCAAAAGTCTGTCTGTTTTCCGTGAGTTTGGGCTATTTTTATGAGTTCGTAATCGTGCCAAAAAACTAAATAATTACATATTTGTGATAATAGTTTTATTTCTATGTAAATTGCCTAAGAACACATTCATTAAAGGACATATCGTCGCGTATATTGCATACTATCGTATCTGCCAAAAATCGGATTTTGTTGAACGATTCTGCCAGGTGTGATCTATTATCTCTCAAACTATCGTATTAGTATCTTTAATGGCTTCCGAGTTGAATCGGTAGCGTTTCTTCCCACGCCAAAATTCGTAGAAAAATGCAACAGTTCGTCCCGGTCTGTTTTTACGGATCGGTGAACACGCTAGTGAGTAGTTTTCGTCCCAGCCAAGGTGAGTGGATGGTACGCGGACACCTATCTAGGGCATACAGGTGATGAGTCACATCTCAACAAACAAATGGTGCCTGTGGGAGGGCGAAGGGTGGAGATATCACAGCCCGCTGAATCTATAGCTGCCTGCCCATTCGCTTCAAAAAGCATTGTTTGCCGCGTGAACATTTGCTTCCTAATTCTGACGCTAGAGGCAGCACAATACAATCGTTTTAGTCAGTAACTCTTGAGTATTGGTATAGGGAAAGCTGAATATTTCGAAGAAGAATGGTGCACAATTGTTGCGTACCATTCTGTAAGTCAAAAAAAGGCAAGTCGGAATACAGTGGAATATCATTTCACGAAATTCCGGCAGACAATGAACAACGTAAAAAAGTTGAGTAGGAAGGATTCCAGTGGATTCTGTCCGATCATTCTGTTATTACACGAATATAGGGAAAAAGCATACAAGCAAAGTATTTCGGTTCTCAAATAAAGTTAAACCGCTGTCCAGGAAAGCTTTTAAATTGTAAATCGACAATTGCAATGTAAACATTATATTCATTTGCTTTATTTGGAGGTAGACAATTATACTTGCAGTGGATTGTTTTCTCCTGCACAGTACCTATAGAAACATTACGATTAAAAATGAGATCATAGACAAAGGAGCATATGTAACAAGCAGAAACGAGGTCAACGAAGTAATACACCCTCCATTCCGAAAGAAACCGAACTGTTGAAAACAAATAGTACCACTAGTGCCATCTGTTGTAATATTTTACCGGTAGATGGCGTAGTCCCTCATTGACAACTGGTATAAATGTCATGACATTTGGATGCACGGCAACAAAGTTATTGCGTTTCAACTGTCAGTGTGTTGTGTACATCGGTCGGAAAATGAGTTTCAAACAACGAGCTGCAATTGAGTTTTGTGTTAAACTGGGTAAACCTTTTACTGAAACGCACCAAATGCTACAAAATGCATATGGTGATGAGTGTCTATCCCGTACGCAAGTTTACGAGTGGTTCAGGCGATTCAAATCGGGTAGAGAGACGCTGGATGATGACGAAAGATCAGGCCGTCCCAGAACCGGATTATCGGAAGAAAACATCGAAAAAGTGCGTGAATTCATCAAACATAACAAAAAAGCGTCGGTGAAAGTTATTGAAATGGAATTAGGCATTCCTCAAACAACCGCATACCGCATTTTGACCGAAGTTTTGGGCCTTAAGAAGGTTAATTCGCGGTTTGTACCACACAAACTCACCGAAGACCAAAAAGTTGATCGAATTGCGCATTGCAAAGACATTGTTAAAAGTGCTCGGCAGGATCGATACTTCTTGAAATCGATTGTAACTGGTGACGAGACGTGGTGTTTTGAATATGAGCCCGAAACAAAGCGGCAAAGTGCTGAATGGAGAGCGCCGGATGAAGGACCACCCAAAAAAAGTCGCTTGGTGAAGTCAAAAGTTAAGGTGATGCTGATTTGTTTTTACGATTCAAAAGGAATTATCCACAAAGAATTTGTTCAGCCCGGCCAGACAGTCACTGGAGAGTTTTACTTGGGCGTCATGAAGCGTTTGCTGGCAAGAATTCGTCGTATTCGGCCCGAATATCGAGAAATCGGCAGTTGGACTCTTTTGGACGATAATGCACCATCACATCGTTCGCGACTTGTAACTGAATTTTTGGTCAAAAATCACATTATTCGTTTGCATCATCCGCCCTATTCACCAGATCTCGCTCCGTGCGATTTCTATCTGTTCCCGAAACTGCATTTGGCGATGAAAGGAAAGTGGCACGCATCGATTGAAGCCATTGAGAAGGCGACGACCGCCGTCCTAAAGACCATTCCAATAAAGGACATGGAGAAGTCGTTTGACAACTTGTTGGAGCGTGCAAATATGTGTATCGATGCAGAAGGGGAATACATTGATTAATAAAAATGATTTGTTCCAAAATGTACATTGTTTTTTTGTTTTTTTAAAACGTTCGGTTTCTTTTGGAATGGAGGGTGTAAGAGATAGGAGGAACATCTAAAGGAATGAAAAGTCTCAGTAATAGTTTCGGTTTATAGAAAGGCGATAACTCTGACTAATAATTACCGTGGAATCTCTTTACTCGCAACATGTTACTACAAAGTTCTGAGTAATGTGGTGCTAACACGCCTAAGCGTATACGTAGATGAAATAATGTGGATTTAAAATAAGTAGTTCTACGTCGGACCAGATTTTTGCCTTGAGACGAAATGGGAATACAATGGGACGTTTCACCGCTTGTTCATTGATTTTTAGGAAGAATATAATTCCATCAAAAGGGGGGAAACTATGTAATATCCTAGTATGATCTGGAATTCGAAAGCAAACTGTTCAGCTACTGAAGATGTGTCTCAGCGACCCCATAAGCCGAATACGTATAGGTAATAAATAATATGTCAAATACTTTCGAGATTGACAGCGGATTGATACAAGATGATGCTTGGTCACCACTACTGTTTCTTTCCATTAGAATATGCTGTTTTAAAAATAATTCTGCTATTCTACCGGTACTGTTTTATGGTTGCGAAAGAATACTCTAGGAGATGAACATAAATTGCGTGTGTTTGAAAATAAGGTGTTGACAAAGATATACGAGATGACTGGATAATGGAGGCGACTGTATAGTAAAGACCAGACTGTACGACTCACCCAGTGCTGTAAGAATAATGAAATTACGACGGCTAAGATGGGAAGGCAATGTAGCTTGGATGGGGGAAAACGAAGAGTATGTTCGTGCTTGGAAAACCGGAGGAAATGAGGCCATTGGGAAGACCGAAACTTCATTGGGATTACAATATTAGAAGAGATCTTCCTTCGAGAGGTAAGTGTTCATGATTACAACGTTCATGATATTGTGAATCAAATTACTTTTTTGATTTCTATTACAAAGTTAGACCGAAGAGTTATTTTAACTTCGTATCGCCTAAAGACCTATTTTTCATTGAAAGGGTGTGTAATTTTGCATTCTCTCAACGAACTTTGAAACCAATATCATTACATACTTTTCTTTAATTCGCAATGGCTCATCGTGTCCTCAAATCTTGTAACGTTAATTTAACTCATTTCCCGAAGTCATATAATGATGAAATTTTGCACGGCGACGTAAGTCGGGTGACAATACAATATTCCGTTGTTAATTTCATATATTTCGGTATATTTATATATTTTGAAAGCATATTTTTTAGTAAGGAAGTTCCTTATCCTAAAATAAATACTGGCCCGCAACGACGTTCCGTTTGACTGGTTGCAGAACACTTTAGGATTTGTGGATTTGTGTCACAAGCTTAGCTTGAGAAAAAGCATCCGAACACCGAAATAACTCGATAAAATAATAAAAGACTTTCTAAAAACATACTTTTCTTAAAAGAAATTGTACTAAAAGTTAAAACTAATTTTGTTTATGCATGACTGAAAAGAAAAGCATTGGGTGCGCCAATTGGAGAAATTATAAAGTGTCTGTATATTATGAGAGAGCGCCCCCATGCTTTTCTTTTTAATCATGCATAAAAAGTAATTTGTTTACTTTTAAGTACGAATTGTTTAAGAAATGTATGTTTTTAAAATTATTTTTAGAACAGTACAGTACTAGTAGTACATTGTTATTTCATTCTGTTTCTATGGCGTTATTTGTTATGGTTATATATTGTAGTCTCCCATGCTACTGCACATTAATGAGTATCGTTGTCAGGTACTATCTAATAGTGAAAGCAACGCTAGAACTATAGTTTCTTCTAGAGAAATCTTTCGCGGGCGGGGGAGGGTTCACGGAGGGGTAGTAATTTTCGTGTTCTGGGGGTAAGACTCCTCTTATTACACTTTGAAAATATTTCGAGGCAAGATTTATCCAGCTTCTTTTTGTCATGAACTTGAAGTTATTATTAAAGCTTTATTGACTAAGATACACTACAGCAAATTTTATTTATCAGCATTTCTCGTCGCTCGCATAATTGAAAAATATGAAAATAATGAAGAATGACTTCTGCTCACACTTAAGTTTTGTATAAAAGCAACTATAGTTGTCTTTTACTTTAGAACAATAATTCTGTGTACTTACAGAAATCAAAATTCCATATTGCAACGGCATCACTTAATGCTTTTGAGTAGCAGAACAAGCCTTGGATACGCCTGCCATCTAGCGGCCAATTCGTGGCGACAGGCTACACACGATTTCTCGTTGATTGGACAGGCAGTTATAGATTCAGCAGGCGGTGGGAGATATTATTGATGTTATTTGTATCGACGTTAGCAAATAGTGAACATCTGTACCTACAATGGAGTTCTCCAACTAAAAGGGGGTGTAAACATCGATTTCGAGGCAGGAGCTACTGAAGCTATTAAACATGTCTTCCCAGCAGCTAAAATACAAGGTTGTTTCTTCCATTTTTCACAAAGTCTCTGGAGGAAGGTGCAAGCCATCGATCGGTCTTACAAATAAATATGTATATATTAAATCAGGAAGTACGGAACTCCATCAGGATGTGTGCTGCCTTAGCCTTTTTAAAGCCAACAGAAGTGGAGGAAGGATGGCTACATATCCACAGCAACGTAGAACACGAAAAACTGGCTGAATTACTTTGTAGACCAGTGGTTGGAAAATCTACATGCATCAATTGACATGTGGAACTGCCACCAAAGAAGACATAGAATAATAATGCTGTGGAAGGGTGGAATCATTGCTTCAACTCAGTCGTGGGTAAACCACATCCCCGACTGAAAGATTTCATTATTTATTTAAGAAAAGAAGCAGAACGTTCGGATGCTAGAATTGTAAGGATGGAGCTGAATTTAGAAGGAGTGAGGAGGAAAAACAAGTATGTCACGATGGATAACAGAATTTCAAGAGCCACCGAAGTACTGAAAGAATCAGGAGACACGGGGAAGTTCTTGAGAAATGTCTCCTACATAATTCATTTGGATTAAGGACAACGCTGCAAAGAGATTACTGTTAAGATTATTTTACATTAGTTATATTTTAGTGCTAAAATTTTTGTATATAAATGACAAAGCGAGAGTTGCAATTAATTTTTGGGACTAGGTCTTAAGTTTTAAGGCCGAGTGCGGTAATTCCATGGAACTGTTAGTCAAATTGTATAAAAAATGAAATATTATCATCATCTTCCTCATTAAGATCTTTTAAAGCATCAAACCTATTTGATATTTTATTTAAATTCGGAGTTGCTAACTTAAATTTTGTTTGCTATCTGTTATTAAAAACCCTTATTGTAGAATTCATTTAAACACGACATTTGGGCCCAGTACACTGCAAAAAATAGTTGTGTTAATTCAACACAATGCGGTGTCCCAGCGTGACTACCACTTTAGTGTGTTAAATCAACACAACACACGGTGTTGATTTCGGTACTGTGAAAAAATAAGTTACGGCGGCAGTGAGATTTGAACATGGGTTGCTCAGCTAGAATTCGAGCGTCTTAGCGACTTGGCTAAATAGTCAGACAGTAAAAGTACTAGATGCAAACGATATTTAGTGAACAACATTTGAGTTAAACGACTACACTACAGATTTAAACAATGTAAGGGATCAAACATACATTGCTGAATCCCCAAAACAAACTAAGACACTTGCACGACTTATCCCATTGTTTAATCTCTTCCTATTTGTCAATTGAGAACCAGAATTCCCATTCATTGAGAATATTCTATTTCTATAAAAACAAGCAAGATGGCGACAGCCAAACACTTGAGCAGCATTACTGCTTTCTTATCGTAACAACACGTCAAATGCTGCGCTTGCTTTCATAGAAATGGAACATATTCTCAATCAATGGGGATTGTGATCCCTAATTGACCAACGGAAAGGTGATTAAATCATGGCATAAGTCGTGAGAGTAACTTTGTTTGTGTTTGGGGTTCAGCAACATTTTTTTATCCACTAGATTGTTTCAATCTAGTACTTTTTCCGTCTGACGATTTAGCGAAGTCGGTAAGATGCTCGACTTCTAACTGAGCAACCCATGTTCAAATCTAGTTGCAGCCATAACATTTTTTCTCACAGAACCGAAATCAACACCGTGTGTTGTGTTGATTTAACACACAAAAGTGGTAGTCACGCTGGGACACCACATTGTGTTGAATTAACACAGCTATTTCTTACTGTGTACCGTCGTTGGTAACCGTGGATGGTTTGAGGTTTAAACTTATGTTCCGCAATATTTCTGCACTTTCACATCATCCCTCGTCGTTACAGTGCAAACACAAAATATAACAATTGTAGACGTGGGACGAAACGCCACTCGTTCAGGTAGCGTACCGAAGCCCTAAGCTTCCTGCTCGTGGAATTGTGACGAAACGCTACCGGGACGAAATGCTACCGAGACGAAACGCTACGACACATTCGAAAACCGTTTAACGTAACTGCTGAAAAAGACTTTTCTAATCTTACATACTAACCTTCTTTATGTGCTCCTGAAAAGTTTTGAAAAAGCAGATACGATAGTATGCAAGATGGGCGACGATATTTTAAAAAAGAAACCTTGAACTCAAGAACGTTGAAATATCACACTATACGGCGGGATATTTAGTTCCGACATGTGAGGAAATCAACGTTAATGTCCATGCGTTATATTTACGTGATTGCTAATAGTAACATTGGTTGGGCTGACAAGCAAACATAGAAAAAAAAAGTCTTTCAAAGTGATTTTCAGCATGACTGAAGTATTGTTTAGTATGTTTTGTATATAAACATGTGCTCTCATTTTGTAAGTGATTTTCTAATACCAAAACAAGAAAAAAAAAAGTTAATTTTCACATTACTGGAAATCTTTTTTTCGTTTTCAAGACACAAACTCGATTTGTTATAACAGAAAATGAATATTTCTGAATAAATCATAAAGCATGCGTTAAAGTAAAATTACACCTTGCGAGTTGGTTTGTATCGGTAGGGAAGATATTAAATATCCAATAAACTAACGTAACTTAACTATAATCGTACGTATACATCGTTCATGATTTATTCAGAAATTCTAATTTTATTTCCCCGTGTGACAAGTCAATTCCGGGGTCGAAGTTGGAATTGGATTTTGATCTATGTGGCAAATGCCCCATCTTTTGTTTTGGCATGAGGACACCAGCAGCGAAATATGTGCGCATGTAATCTCACGTGTCATGCCAAACGCATGGGAACGGTTATTTTGGTTTGTGGTATATTCAATAGTTATGTTCTTAAGAAAAATTAACACCATTCAACAGTAAATAGAATATTGTAATAGTTTAAATTGAAAGACTAATTATACACTGTAAAAAGCGATACACTTACTTCAACATTTTAGCACATCTTTTTTTTTTAAAAAAAAAAAAAATATGTCGTTGTTTTGCGTTCAAGAAATGCTAAGTATAGATGAACGGAGGGAAATTTATCGAGAAGATTGGCTTTGAATGCCTTCTGTACACTTAAGTTTTTCTAACCACTTTGAAAACTTTCTGGTTTGCAATGTGTTTTGACGTATTCCACTTCACTCAGTTTGGCGCCGAACTTCTTCATTATAGATCCTATATCCAGAAAAGTAGTGATTTCACCAGGATTTTCACTTTGAAGGGGTGTAAAGTCAAAATTAGGAGCGTGTAAGTGGCGTTTTGCACGGTTTCTATCGATTTTTTTACTGTAAATATTTTAAAGTTGGGGGTGGTAGACTCCTTTCAACAGCGTCCCCCATATCTATTCCGGTCTGAGACTGAGTTGTCTTGAGGTCATAAACAAAGTCAATTCAATCCAATTAAGCCATTTCCAGTGTTGGCCGTACTTAATAACGTAGACTATATTGTGTAAGTCCAAGCTGATTGAAATTTAAAAAAAAAAATTCTCAACTCACGAAGCAAATGTCGGAATAATAGCTACAGTACTATATCTTCCCTAGGACATTGTTCGTACTTTGGTGGTTTCATCACACAATTTTGGAAGATAGGTCATAAATTCAAAACTATAAAATAACGTAAGCAAGCTCCACCCAAACATTAGAAAATTATCGTGCTGACGTTCATAGGCTCAACTAGACAGGATCATATATAAGAAAATCATTCTCCATGTAAGTCACCAAAAGTCTCTCAAAATATTGTCGTTCAGTAAATACACCATCAGATATACTAAAAACCTAATGCCTCAACTCTGAATTTGAAATTCTGAGCTCTCATATCCTTCTGGTGCAGACTGTCCTAAATCAGTGTTTCTTATTTTTTTAAAAAATAAAACTCAACGTGGTCAATGTTTTAATTGCTTCCCTTCTTTCCATGTCCATTACTGAATGCACAATTGAATATAGAATACTGACACTTATGTGCAATTTAATATAACTATTAAGACTAAATAATAATAAAGTTCTTTGTTCAATACTGAAATTGGAATCACACAGTACATTAAAATTTCCGTAAATATTCTGACTCCGTGAATGATTCACAGTGCTGAGAGATGCTCGTGTACCGTTCATTAAGTAGGAGCTTAATTTGGATACATAAACTCACCTTGAAGTCTCGCATTGTATATGTGTGTTTTGTAAATGCAGAGGAGCCACACAATAAACTATCACAAACAGTCTAACGCCATGTAAATTTATCCTCTTGTTTATATATAGCTGTATGTTGAAGACGTTTAAAGAAGCAGCAAAGATATTTCACTTTCTATCACGACAATGTAATTAATATGTGAGAGGATTTAGTTTCAAACCACTCCTATTTCGAATGATTGGTTTATGGAATCAAAGGAGGAAACAAGTGACGATCATAAAAAAACGAAGGAATTTTACGACTATTTCGTTCCTTGTTCCAATTGTGATGACAACCTCACGAACGCAACAACCTGATTCTCTATTTTTTTCACTTAGTTTTAATCTCTTCCCCCTTCTCCACCCTTTGTCTATCCTCATTTATGTCCTTAACAGTTAACATTAGACGAGATGAAGAAATGATTCGGAACGTTTCGTGATTTGTGACTAGTAATCATTGTTTCCTAATATATCGACCGGTTCATAAGTCACGACGTGGGTCATCATTATTCTTTCCACTTGTTCATCACTATTTTTCATTTCATTTTTCTCCTTCAATTTTTGACGCATCAATCAACACATTGGCAGTTGAAATCCTTGAAAACAGTCTTTCCATCTCCACGTTTCTTGTTTCCTCGAAAAGGTTATTTTCTTGGAATAATTTATGTTTCTAAAATGATAGTTATTTTCTTCCACAGTTGGGCTCCCGGCAACTATATTTGTAGAGCGCGCTGAGTCTCGCCGGGGCGCGAAGGGCGCAATTTACACTGTTATATTATTAAATGAGACTGAGATAAGACAAGGAGAAAATATATAGATGGAGAGGGGGTAGCACAGTTGTAATAGCAATATACTAAAAAATCTGTGAAAGATAACGCAAGAAATGATAACCAACGGGAATGGGATCTAGACCGGCCTTCCATGTTCCTCTTCTCCAGCAATCAAATTTTATGCGTATTTTGAATTTGAATGGCCTTCAGGCATATAGGGTACAAAGAGTAAAATAACCCTCCATTCCCCAATCGCGCAAATTCAAGGCCCAGGGTTGTTAACCGGGAACTGGGTCATAAGAAAAAAATCCCCATAACCCCACCCTAACCTAAATTTTGAGCACTAAGGTCCTAATGTCTCCCTGACTCGACGCCGACCGACTCTGTGGAGAACAATACTCTTTCAAGGTACACCTCAGGTACACTAAGCAGAGTCGGAGCTAATGGAGGACTAAAGTCTAACGTCATATCCGGCAGGTCACCATAGTAACCCGCCATGTTACAGTCTAAACAAACGGGTTTGTAGTGTTCGATATTTTACAACTCAATATGGTTTTGTGCTTTGTGCCAGATCGCTATTATTACAATAAAAGAGAGACGTGTTGCCTTTTTTCTGTTTCCAAAGGAATGCAACTAGAAAAGGAAGTGGAAGGAGCCAATTACGTAAGTAAACAAATTTCTCGCAATGTCATTGAACGCAATTTTGAATACGTTGATATGATTATGAGGATAATTCATCGTTGATTCCTGAGTTCTTGATTTTAAAAAGGTGATAATTATATCTAAGAAGCTTAAACTGAAGTTACTAATTCGACTATAGTAAAGGACACACAGTCAAGAAGATAAATACGAATGCTAACACGAACCCTTGTACTCTACTCTATGTACAGCTACGCAAATTGATATTGTAGGTAAAGTGTACAAGCTAGCATAACTCAAGATTTGGAAAGTTAATAGTACCTTTGTATGTGTTCCATAAAATCATAAATTACCGGAATAAAAATTAGCTACTCACCTCAACTAATTATATTTACTGTTCATATGTCCTTTCTTGCACTTTCCTTCATATGTGCATCAAATCTCGGTCATATGTAAGCAAAGTATATGTTTGGACTCCATAGCATTTTCTACTCTTTCAATCAGTTTCCGCTCGTCACCGAAATAATCAACAGTTCGAAAAATATTAACAGCTATTTTTCCACTACTTATTTACAACCTTTCTGCTACCAAACTTACTGTTTGTTGAGACTTGGCCTCCGCCGTTGCTATGGTAACCAACCGGATGTAGCGTCAATACTTTAATTCTCCATTAGCTAAGAGGTAGGGATGTAAGGAGGGTCTCGAATGAAAAAAAGTAGGGTTGGATACCGGATGTTGGAAGGTAGTCGGGCACTGCCTAGTTTTGTAAGTACCATATGCCTTCACAACGTATGTGCTTCAAATGACCTTTTCTTTCTTTATTCTTGATATGCCTTCACAACGTGTGTACTTCAAGTGACCTTTTCGTTCTTTATTCTTGGGAAAATAATAATTTGTGAACGTTGACTGATAAATACAGAAAACACCATGATAGAACAATTTATTATTGTACATCCTATTCCAAAAGGTTGACCGTATTGATTAGGCTGTTTTGAGATGAAAATTCCCTAAGTCCAACTTCGGGCATCTTCGGAAACAGTAAACCAAAGATGCCAGGCTTCAAGCCCTGAAAGGTAGGGTGAACCTTCGCAACTGGAAAAAACAAATACACAGTAAAAAATAGCTGTGTTAATTCAACACAATGCGGTTCCCAGCGTGACTACCACTTTTGTGTGTTAAATCAACACAACACACGGTGTTGATTTCGGTACTGGGAGAAAAAAAAAGTACGGCTGCAGCTAGATTTGAACATGGGTTGATCAGTTAGAAGTCGAGTGTCTTACCGACTTTGCTAAATCATCCGACAGAAACATTGCTACATTGAAACAATATAAAAGATAAAAAAATCTTGCTGAACCTCAAACACAAACAAAGTTACTCTCACGACTTATGCCATGATGTAATCACTTTTCCATCGGTCAGTTAGGGATCACAATCCCCATTTATTGAGAATATGTTCCATTTCTATAAAAGCAAGCGCAGCTTTTGACATGTTGTTACGATAAGAAAGCAGGTATGCTGCTCAAGTATTTGGCTGTCACCATCTTGCTTGCTTTCATTAAAATAGAATATTCTCAATGAATGTAAATTCTGGTTCTCAATTGACAAATAGGAAGTGATTAAACCATGGGATAAGTCGTGCAAGTAACTTAGTTAGTTTTGCGGATTCAGCAACATATATTTGAACTCATACACTGTTTAAATCTAGTGTGTAGTCGTTTAATTCAAATGTTCTTCATTAAATATCGTTTGCATCTGGTACATTTTCTGTCTGACGATTTAGCTAACTCGATAAGACGCTCGACTTCTAACTGAACAACCCATGTTCAAATCTCGCTGAAGCCGTAACTTATTTTTTCTCCCAGTACCGAAATCAACACCGTGTTTTGTGTTGATTTAACACACAAAAAGTGGTAGTCACGCTGGGATACCGCATTGTGTTGAATTAACACAGCTATTTTTTGCAGTGTATGTTTTTATTCTTTTAAGTGCAATAAGACATGTTGAAATGTTACTAAGTGTAGAAAAAAGTTACACTCATTGAAATACGTAATGATACAGTATTTCTAAACTATGCAAACATCTGATCACGCGATGGTTTTGTCACCTACGTTTTCATACGTAAAAGAACATCTCCAATGAAAGCAAAGACAGCAGACATTATGTATTGCATTCATAGTACAATGAACAAGACAAAGGAGATAGAAACACCAGCATTTGCAACGGATATCAATGCCATTTTTTAGGACACCGAAAATTCAGTCATGTTTCTTCAGATGGAGTTCTTTCAGAAATAAATAAATAGATGTTTTCATGTTAGCTCAGTGGTAGAGCGCGTATCTTCTAATCGTGAGGTCGTGGGTTTGAATTCCGTTTTGGAAAATGTATTTTTATGTAATGATATATTCCTCAAAGCATGAATAATTAGATAAGATAATAATAATCGGCTTTATACGTATTCATACAAGCATTTCAGGTCATAAGTAATTACTATGTTAAAAATATGACATCAGAGTGATGGTGGGTGTTGACAGAACGTCGGTATATTATATGTGAACGTTAAATAAAAATTAAGTAAATTCTGTTATATCCAAAGTCGGACTCTCCCTCTCTCTCTTGGTTGCAAATCCTGTACTTTTGTCATCTGAGGAAGAGAAGTTAGTTAGCACTGTCTTATTAACTAGTAGAAAAAATACTTGACCTGACCAGGGCTCGAACCCACGTTCGTGTAGTATTGGTTTAGAAAGCAAAAGTTTTAATTATGAGTTAGTTACTTTTACAACTTGAGAAATTTTGCCAAGATTTGTCTTAGTCACGCTAAGTGGACCATTTTATACATTAATGATTTTAGATAAGAAGGATTAGATTGTTTTATTTCAGTAATAGTAAAACAAACTTACTGTTTGAGTAAGGAATGCCATTCATTTCCATCTGCGCGGTAGCCTTCGAACAGAACAATACTGTATGTGGATGTTTTTTCTAGGTTTAAATTTACATTGTATATTTTATACATTTAAAAGCAATATAACAATTCACTTTGTTAAAACAGCTTTTCTTATTGATGAAAGTTATGAAAATTATTATTAGAATGAAATGTCAAAAGCATTTCTCGGCACACTTTACGCCAGAAACTGAAACATACGTAACTGGGCTATTCCATGACAAATCATCCATTTTTTTAAGTGGTTACATCAGCATTTAAAAAAAAAAATATTTTTTTTTCATATGTGGGTACCTACATACCTGAAGATATCAGAACCACTTTTGAAAGAAATGTTCTCGCAGGGCGACCATGTTTCTAAAATGGCAGGTGGCGTTTTTTACTCCTGTAGACATGTACGGAAACCTGAATATTTAAAAAACCAGAAGAGCTAGAGAGTTTAATCAAAAACCGTTGCGTAGCTCTTGAAGTGTACTCTGAACATATGGAATCACCTTTTCTGAAAATTAATTTCTTTATTCCAATAATTCGGTAGAAAAAAGTAACAAATTGTGTCAAATTTGGTATTTAACAAATTTCTTGGGGTGAAGGAATTGAATAAAATTCTACGAATCTTTGTAATATTGAAACCCACCAACCGAGTGTATGCACCCAAAAAATCATAGTCCTGAATCACACTCTTTTTCTTCTACGGGGGTTTAAACATGGTCCTTTGCGAAAAATGCCGGATTTCGGGCTTAAATGCCCGAAAACCGTTCGTCAATAAGATACTTCCCCACATAACAGAGTACGTACCTGGGACGTCCCATTTAGATCCCATTACCGTCAGAATAGTCCTGCTCCCACAGCGATGTCCTAAGGACATCCGTGGGATAACTCTGTGGGCAATACAAACAGTTGATCCCGTATGGAGGTCCCCTGGATGTCCCCCGGAAAGCCGTGCGGGATTACCTACCTGGAATTTCTATAAATTAAATCGACCTTACTATTATTATTATTTAATTAATTATAACTATACGAAGGATATGCCTTCGTATAGTTATACAAAGGATTAATTATAACTATAAGTCCCATGGATGTAAACGGGACTTAAACAGGACGTCCTACGGACGTCCCGATATCCTGCCAGGAGATCCGTAAGATATCCCTGGGACGTCATTTTGCTATGTGGGTCTAGAAGTCAGAAATGGAATGTAGTAATACTTACATTCATTACAGAATTACTTTAAGCCCGGAGATATGGAGGTTTGTTCTTCATTACACAAAATGTCTCAAAAATAAATCTTCATAGCTAATGCAACTACAATAAATCTCCTAGTTTTGCACCAGGATTACTGTTACTTTGTCTAGATTCAGAGGATCATCAAAACATCGCGATTGTACTACTATTATCACCTGCAACTCGGTGTTTCCCAGTATACATGAATTAGAAAATTTTAGCTTCTATTCAGCCGTTTATTAGTAACGTGAAATATCACTACATTTGTTGCGGTAAGAATAATGTAATGCAATATTTATTACTGTTCTACGAACAACATGGTGCCAATACAGCACAGTCATGCAAAATACATATAGATTTTCAGATAGCAGATAGATATACAGCTAAACAAGAAGGTGTTAAATATTGAAGTTTGATAGTACTACAATTATTTTACGTAATGTTTGTTGATTAAACGTTTAAACAAACACTATCTTTGTCAGAATCAGTCAATAATTTATGATGCCTTGTTCTGTACAAGGGAACAACTAATTCAGAATTTCCCTCTATGCTCTAAATTTGAATTTTATTTATAACGCTTAGACCGGGATAGGTGATGGGAAAAGATTCGGGCAGGTGTCGGTCAAAGCCTATGCTGTAGGTGTCATCCCAGCATTTGCCTGGTGAGACTGAGGAAAACCGTGGAAAAACCTCAATCAGGATGGTTGTCGACTGCTGGGATTGAACCCATGGCCTCCCGAATGCTACGCCAACTCTCTACCACTGACCTACGGCGGCTCGGGCAATGTTCTAAAGATTCCAGATTTTAAAAAAATTACATCAGTACTCCTAATCTTTTGAGAATAAGGTAATTTCAATTATCCTGAAAAAGGCAATAATAATAATAATAATAATAATAATAATAATAATAATAATAATAATAATAATAATACTCTCTTTATATAAAACAGAAATGCTGACTGACTGACATATCAAAGCCTAGGCCACACTGTTTAAGCTCGATATTTGAAATGTATATCTAATATGGCTTTAACTAACCTATTTCACTGACGCTCGATAAGGTAGCAAAAGAAGTGTATATTTTGAAAGTAGAAATAAAAAAAAAA
>JAGDQP010006609.1:22447-40092 GCA_022664845.1 Lepisma saccharinum | reverse complement strand
TATTTTTTTTTTAAATTGCTGGTCTGTGGTGGGATCGAACACCATACCTTTAGAACAACTCTCCAGTGCTTTATCCACTACATCGTACATCCAGATACTCGAAGATGGCATCCGAGTCGAGTGATGCTGCAGGCAACAGTTAGTACTAAGAATAAATTATAAGTTCCTCACCCCACATAAGGCACTTTTTTACTTTTAACAAACGTAAAGAACGTTTCCTCTTTTCATATTTCTATATTCTAATCTACCGGCAGAATTATTTTGCAACGGAATGCAGATACTTGAGTTACATAAATTCCAGATTAAAACGGTCGGAAAATTACCGGACCCCAACCTTTTCCCGACCACCAGGAAGTCGGGACCATCAACAATAAACGGGGCTTCGCTCTTCTCTCGACCATCAGAAATGGCGGGGAGCCGCCTTCCCCGACCTAAAGCAATTGGAGGGTGTCCATCCTTTTCCCACCATCAGGTGCTGGGGGAAGGTCGAAGTTTCACCTCTATGCCGGAGTCAGAGATCAACGGCGGCCCGGAAATGGACCGACGACCAAACGCCACTTGTGGCTGCACATTGACTTTTCTCCTCTACTTCCCCACTACTAGTTTGGGTTCTGCCAATCCTCGACGCCGGCCCGACCAAAATCTCCGAACATATTTGCCGTCTTTGTCGGCATTTGGCTTCCTGGGTCAGTGCAAGTTGAGTTTCTCCGCCGTCATACTACGCAAATGCAAATGTGGTATGTTCAAAGAAACCACATTTTCCCTATGAAACAGTCAAATATAAGGCTGCAGTCATTTGTAATGTTTAGACGTACCAAAGAGTGTCTATATTAAAAAAAAAAAAAACATTTGGTTGAATTACATCCCTTTATTTTTAACAGGGTTTACACATGGCCTTTCGTTGAAAAATGCAGGATTTCGGGCTTAAATATCTAATAAAAAAATTGAAATTTAAAGGAAGCCTTGTTAGTGGTCAGCTCACAAACAAAATTGTAACTTTTATTTCGAATTTTTTTGGTCAGTGCAAAGCGGATTATATGTGTATATGCAGCTTCATATTACTACACCGCTTGAAAGGCACACTTTTAACTCATGAACATTTTTGTTTTACCAAACAACTGAAAAATAAAAATTGCGATCTTTACTGTGATTTGAGCACATACAACGCTTCCTCGAGACCAAATTTCAGATTTTTTTTTTTTTTTAATGGTGGCCCATTTGAGATATTTTAGACCCAAATTCGGTATTTATCCTGTAGCAAAAAAGCGCTGAGATTCAACACCACGGATTTTTCTGCATAATCATCCTGTTGATAGTTCTAAACATCACACAGAAATTAAAGTCTTATATTCAGCTCCTTCCCCAAAACATGGTGATCTTCGCATTTGCATCGTATGGCGAAGAAAATCCGCTGTTATTGACCAAACCATTACAAAATAAAAGTTGCAATTTCTACTGTTAGTTGGCCACATACAAAGCTTCTTCGAAACCACATTTCAGATTGTTTCATGAGGACGCATATGAGATATTTAAACTCGAAATCCGGCATTTTTCGCAAAGGTCCATGTTTGAACACCTATAGAGAAAAGAGTGGGATTTAAGCCAGAAACTCTTTTGGGAAATCTAAACATGACAAAATTTTGCAGAATTTTATTCAACTCCTATACCCAAAAACTTGGTTTAAAAATCGAATTTTATACAATTCGTAGCTCATTTTTCAGCCTAATTTTTGGAATAAAGAAATTAATTTTAAAAGACGGGATTCCACATCTTCGAAGTACAGTTTTTAATTCAGTTACATCAAGTAATTTAAGTACACTAAAAGTTTTTTAATTCAGCTCTCTAGTTCTTCTAGTTTTTGAGATTTGCAGGTTTCCGTACATGTCTACGGGAGTAAAAAACGTCTCCCGCCATGTTGGAAATATGGTCGCCCCGGGAGATATAAAAGCATAAAATTTCTTTCGAAAGTCGTTCTGATATCTTCAGTTATGTTGGAATCCACATAGAAAAATATTTTTTTCTTTCTAAAATGGCGATGTAACCATATTGCTAAAATTAGATGATTGGTCCAGGAATGACCCAATTTTACTATAACTAACCTAAACCAATCTAATCTTCCTTATCTAAAATCGCTAATGTATAAAATCATCCATTTAGCGTGACACAGTCTGGTGGTGAAGACACAATCTTATTTAAAAAAGGACAAATCTTGGCAATATTTGTCTGGTTGTAAAAGTAGCGCATGCTTAAAACCTTGCTTTCTAAACTAGTGCCGCATGGACATAGGTTCGAGCCCTGGTCAAGACAAGCATTTTTTCCTTCTAGTTAATAAGACAATAGTAACTTCTCTTCGTCAGAGAACAAAGTATACAATGTGGAATTAAGCCAGAGAGAGATTAAAGCTTCACCACTTCCATATGAAAAAAGCATTTCAGAGTACTGAACTGAAAACCTGTGGAAAGAAACTAAAGTACAGTTTAGTGTTCTCATTGTTCGTGGGGATCGTGAACTTTGGGGATATTGAACTTGCGGTCTACAACAATGATCCGACTTTGGATATTTTCCCCTTGTAACCTTATTTTCTTTTAACAGCCTTTGACTATTTCAAGAAGGTAAATGAGAATATGGAGACGTAACTTCCGTATGACAAATAGCTGCAGACAAATACACTACACGCAATTATTTATTGTTATTACACGATTTAATTTATTTGTATTTAACATTCACATATAATATACCGACGTTTTATCAACACCCACCACCTCTCTGATATATTTTAAACATAATAATTACTTATGTCCTGAAGTGCTTATATGGATACATATAAAGCTGATTATTATTATTTTATCTAATTATTCATGCTTTGAGGAATATATCATTACATAAAAATAAATTTTTCAGAAAGGGATTCAAACCCACGACCTCACGATTGGAAAACACGAGCTCTACCACTGAGCACATCTATCTACTTCTTGATGATAGAACTCCTTCTGAAGAAACATGACTGAATTTTCGGTGTTCAATACAATTACATTGATATACGTTGCAAATGCTGTTGTTTTTCTCTCCTTTGTCTTGTTTATTGTACTATGAATGTGAGAACTAAATTTGCTGTCTTCACTTTCATTGCAAATGTGCTTTTACGTATGGAAACGTAGGTGATAAAACGATCACGTGCTCAGATGTAGAGATAGTTTCGAAATACTGTATAATTACGTATTTTAATGAATGTAACTTTTTTCTACACTTAATAAGATTTCAACATGTCTTATTGCATTTAAAAGATGAAATAAACATCTGCACATTTTTCCCAATTGCGTAGGTTCATTCTTTTTTTTTCCAGGGCTCGAACCTGGCATCTTTGGTTTACTGTTTTCGAAGATACCCGAAGCTGGACTTAGAGAAATTTTAGCTGAAAATTGCCGTAATCAACGCGATCATGCTTTTTGGAATATGGTGTACATATACGGACTGGAGATTCTATATACTATACTTGTAGGAACCACAAAACGTATGAACATTGTAACTTGGTCCATTATGCATAAAGGGACATACCTGGTTTAGAATATAAACGTTTTTGTAGTTTTCGTGATAAAATATTGCGATTCTTCAATAATTATTCCAAATAATCAGCAATACGTTTAGATTCAAAATGTGTATCCTTTTAGTATGGTACGTAAATATGTTTCAGAAGATCGATTTACCGTACCCAAGCTTTTAACTAAATGCCAGGAAACGCCAAAATAGGTCCTTCGAACATCCTCTTTTCCACCCTATCCTGTACTAGACCTGAGATTGCTAAAACTGTAAATCAATTCAATTCGTGCCTAAGCATATGTTATGTAACGTACACACAACAACACTACTATTTACGCTGCGAGAATATAAAATTAAAAGCAAAACGCTATCTAGATCGAGAAAACAAACCCATAAGATAATTTATATCCAAATATATTGAAATTACTATACTTTAATACATGTAATGTACAACAAGCATCACCGGAGGCCCTCTTTAATATAGACACATGAGGAACAAACAAACGTTCTAAACCTGACTTGCCAATGTAGTTCAGATTCTGAACTAAAGATAGTACTGGATACTTTGTCACAAGCTCTTGCTAATGTTTCAGAACATTCCAAACATGACATGTGACCCAGCAAAAGCGCGGCTAAATAAATCGAAAAATTCTAAACCTGACTTGCCACACGTTTTTTTAATGTTAAAAACCAGACTTGTCAAGCGCAAAATTGGCTCAAGACTTCCCATTCTTTAAAGCTGCTATGCCAGGCACCTGGGACTTGACTTCCTTTGCAAAGTTTCTCCAATTTTAGCATACCCGGCTATTATTTATTGATAGGGAAAATATGAGCCAATAAAGTCTTGAAGAACAATTTATGATTTTTGTATCATGGTGTATGATTTTTATGCAAACAGGTATATACAAGTGTAACAGATATTCGACTTTTAGGTACGAAAGGCAGAACAAAAGTAATCATGCAATCCACATTAATATTTTGGCTAATGAAACATTAAGTACGAAATCCAGTAAAGTATGACGTAATAACAAAGATGTTCACATTTCTCATCGAAAACAAACACATTGAAATTGTCAGTTAGTTCATTCGATAGGTCTTCTCGGTCTCCATTCCAAAATATTAGTTTTGCTCTTAGGTTGACATATTCTGTGTTTTCATAACGGCACGTATTTATATGAAACGTTACAATAGTATTGTTTGATTTTCAATAACCTGCATTTACCAGGAATTGATAATCAATTAATAATGACTGTCATGTTTCATTAATCTTATGATAATGAAACCAAACTTGTCAAAACCATTCAAAACCAAACTGCTCAGAACTTCTGATCTTTCTCACATTTAAACGAAAGTTCGCAGATTTGTCAAATTTTGCAGTACGGCTACTGACTAACTTCTGATCAAACTTACACACAAGAAAAAATCCTACTGTAATCCCAATGTTATAAAATATAAATGTGATTATCTCAAAATGGAATCAAAGTGACATGTCTGGTTTTGAACGTTTACTCCTCATATAGTCCATATTCGTAGTTTTGGCAATAAGACGTAAAAGTACATATGTAATATCATACCCGAGCTCGTAACTGATAAAAAAAATACTCAGGTTATCATTGAAATCAATTTGGCACTGTAAATAAATTATTCTAGAAATCGTCATGTAGGAATACTACACGTATATATCTACACATATAATTAGAGGATACGCTTTTATATTTCCATGTTACTCAACTGTACTCTGTCAGATGACATTCTAGAATATTGCCTTTCCTGTCAATGTAATATAAACTTGAAGTACTTATCTATTTCTCATTAATTCTCTTGATTAGTACAGAGTAATAACAATTTTTCCTTGTAACTGTACTCGATGGTAGTTGTGATCTGACTTCGTATCCAATTGCCATCTTAGACTAGCTGAAAACAAGCGGTAATCACTCATATTGACCGAGACCTGGATCTCTAAACAGGTGTCAGAGAATAAAAGTTGTTACATAAACTTTCTCAGCGGCCTGAGCCATAGATTCCTAAAGGTCATAAATGAATTCAATTCAATTCATTAATCTTCTTAAACACTAACGCAACCTTATGTTTCACGTTACCATTCAGAATAATTATGCATCGATAGGAAACGGTTGCAATGATAAATATTGTATATGAAGCACAGAATGCTTATTACAAACTATGAATAATATACCAGGTGAAATGTTCAAAACAAACTATTTCAACGTTCAACCTAGTATAGAAATTATAATTGTCACACTGCATTCTGTGCTTCATATATGATGTTTATCGTCACCATGGAATACCAAATATGGTTATTTGGAGGGTTTCCGCTACGTTAAGCATTTTTCATATCTTAGGAAACATATGAAGCATTAAGATAATATTTCTGCGCGTCGTCATAAAGCCTGTTGTCTCTTCTTACATTTAGACCTAATATATGTTTCACTCTGCATATTTAAATATTCTGGAAACTGAGAGTTTTCATATGAAACTAGTGCGAAGTGTCGAGATGGCCCCACTACATGGGGAATTTCGACATTTTATTGATGCACTTCTGACACCAAATGAAAACACATATTTATTAACTATCACTATGTACTCAGTAACACTTTACGATGAATTGACATTGCGCGTGGAAATAGTATCTGGCAGATTATCTTCAAATGAAATAATTTTAAAAAGATTACTTTAAAGAAATTATATCTCATCGATAGCTATCCTCCTTACTTCTAAGAACAAAAGTCAAACAAATGATGGAAGAACTCGATTAGAATCTATTCATATTACGCTGTGATGTTGATAGCTTATGCAGAGTTTCATAATGAACCCCTGAAGGAGCACATGAACTCTCAGGGATTATATTACCGAGTAAATTTCAGAAATTTCAAATGTATTTGTAAGTCCAAATCCTAAAGAATCTCTGCTAAGCTCAGTTTCTTTTTTATGGGAACCCAAACTTGATTTCTCCCTAAATTCTTCCTTTTCTTTTTCTTCTTTGTCCCGTAACGTATATCAGGGAATGTGAGACACTATTGCAGCTTAGCAAGACTTATCTTATTTCTTACCGCATCAAAAGCTGAGGCTATGTTCTCTTTCCTCCTAGTCTTTCGAAGTCTTTCAGGAGTAGTTACGATCTATGTTTGCGATGAGAAATGAAGAGAGACATCTTTGTAATTTACACTAATAGTACCAGATAATCTTTTTGAAGAAAGAACAAAAATATTATTGGTGAAGGTGTCGGAAGTACCCCACAATGTCATGCAGGGACTGTTCCAAACACCTAATATTACAAATATATTATTTCATGGATATATTATTTGTGTCATTGACTAAAGCAAATGAAACTACCTGTGTACACACAAGGCTTTACCCTTTGATAGTGTGCAATGGCTTCGAACTCCATGATCAGCACTTGTTCATAAATACTTGAAAACCGAATCTTCTGTTTTAGAGCAGAGTCACTTAAGTCACGTTTTCTGGACAACTTACCACACAAATACGATTCTAGTCCTTCACAAATACTACACAGAAACTCATAAATCAGCGCAGAGATTCAGTACACTACGAAGTCTCTTCCTCGACTATAGTTTATATCGCGAGATGACTATTCTACAATCTACAATTTTGCCAGTTTAGAAGTGTCGGAATTACCCAACTGTCAGGAATCCCTCAAATTACCCTATTTGAGATAAACGGCGTTAGTGTTTCTTGAGAAATAGAATTTTGTATCCGTTGAAATACTGTAAACCAAATGATGTTATTTTAATTTCTGATTCTACCCTATTCATCCAAATTAGCCTTCAAAACTTAATTTAACTTTAATGCATGGTTTCGGATCTATTGAGAAATATTCATTTTATTTACAATTCAAACAAGTCGATTTTAGGCTCCAGGTTGAACACCATGTATCCCGGAAATGAAGCGACCCATGTGGAAGACATATTTTACTTGTTTCCTCTTGAGTGATCGATCACCTCCAAAAGTTTGTTCACATAATTTGGAATCACCCTGCATAAGAATTATTATTATTATTGTTATTGTTATTAATAATAATAATACCAAGGAAGTTGAAATTGAAAATATATATAAGAACGGTTATTCTGCCGGTAATACTTTACGGTTGCTAAAGTTGAACCCTAGCAGATGAACATAAATTACAAGTGCTTGAAAATAAGGACTTGAGAAAGATATATGGGCCGAAACGGGGCGAGATGACTGGAGAATGGAGGAGACTGCATAATGAAGAACTTCATGTACTTACGACTCACCCGATGTAAGAATAATGAAATCGCGATGACTAAGATGGGCAGGCCATGTAGCTCGGACGGAAGAAAAACTAAGACTATATTCCATCTTGGTTGGAAGACCGGAGGAAATAGACCGTTGGAAGGACAATATTAGAAGGGATCTTCTAGAAGTAGTGCTTGTGATGAAAACTGCTTGATCTTGCCCAGGTTAGATCCTAATGGCGAACGTTTGTTACTGCAGTGATGAACTTGCTAGGATAAGCCATAGAGTAATTATTATTATTATTACGCATTTCTGGGCGGCCATGTTTAATAAATTCGATCCATCTCGATCCCTAAGTTGTAAACTTTCTAAAATCCACAAACTTCCATACCCCAGACGGGACTCGAATCCAGAATCTTGGGAACGCTGATCTAACACGCTAGTTAACACTATCATCGTGGTCACAAATGGTCTTTTCTTTAAAATTCTGCTTAATTTTAATTTATTTATGACCATTAGATATTAAAAAAAGTTTGCTGATTGAGTCTCCGAATTTGTCTTGTAAATGCCATTGGGTACCAACCTTCTCTTAAATCATTGTTTTAAGAGTTGATATCACGCTGCAAAATCCTATACTCACGATCTACTGAATGGCGGTTGACTTCAGAAGAACATTGGTCATTGACTGAACACTGGCTAGCAAACTAGAGCACAAACTGAGGTTTTCCGCAGTTCTAAATAGAAAAGTTCCTAGAATGTTAAATAGAAAATGAGCCCTGAATAACAGTAACTTTCCTGGTCCCATTTCCCCATCATAGGTTAGTAAATAGCTTATTAGTGTAAATTTACTAGACCACAATAAATTATCATCCTGACTGAGGTCTTCCTCAGTCATATCAGGCAATTGCCGTGATGGTATCTACTAACTGGACCCTGGACGAGTGTCTTCCAACATCCTCTCCCTCACTATATTCCGGCCTGAGATGCCTAAGGGTCATAAAGAAATTCAAATTTAACAAGAAATGAATGTAGAAAATAAAGCCATTGGGTAATGTAGAGATAAGGAATCTTTTACTTTCCAGAACGGATAACATATTTTCATTCATAGAGCAGCTTCCGAAAACGCCCAATTCAAGTAGAATACATCTAATTTGCCCAGATTACAACCTCCAATTACAGTTCACACGGAGACAGAAACCGGACACAATCACGAAACACGTGACTTACAATGTGGTACTGTACAATTGTAAATGAATTGAAGAAAGTCGCCAAGAATCCGATTCATTTATGGCTATTTAAAGGATATATTTATAAGCACGTCTTCCTTATCACGACAACGAAAGTAAATATCATTTGATGATCATATGCAATTTGTAGAATGAATAAACAACTTTGTGAATATAATTGTAGTCTGTATTCTTTCTCATAGAAATCAAATTGTCTAAGAGTAATAAGTAGCCTAAGTGAAACGTGCAACACGTAAAATTGGTATGTATTTAAAAGTCTACAATATTTTCTCATTTTGAGCTTCATGGAATTGAGAAAACTGGTTAATTTCTTCAATATCAACTATTATCTACAATTTTCATTTCCTAAAAATCTTTCGGTGACCCTCAAAACCCAACGCACGCCAGAGATGAGTTTATGTTCAAATCTACCATGGTTTGTACCATAAAAGAAAGATTCAAGCCCTAATATGAGTGTAACTGCACATTTCTTCATCATATTATAGTGTAGTATCCCAAACAAAATAAATTAATTATTATATGAAAAATGCCTTAAGCTTCATGAAATACGAAAACAAGCCAGGCTAAGTAATAAAAGGGAAGCAAATACCAACCACTACTGTAACGCGAAACGTAACGCCACGCTCGGGTTCAGAAAACACACACACAAAAAAAACAACAAAAAAAAACGATAATATCTGACGCAGAAGATTCAGCAGATTGAGGAGAACTGGAAGACAAATAACATACGAGATCTATACAAAGGGGTAAACTCGTTAGGAAAAGGCTATCAGCCGAGGTTAGGAATGATTAGAAATGAACGTGGAGATCTCCGGGCGGATTCGACTAAAATTGTCGATATGTGGAAACGTTATTTCGACGAGCTTCTTAATGTACACAACGGGGAACAAATAGAGGAATTTGAAATCCATACCGCAGAACCGAGCGAGATCGAGATCGAAATGTCCGTAAAAAATTGAAAAATTTCAAATCATCAGGAATAGACAATATTCCAGACGAATTAATTAAAGCAGGAGGAACGGCACTAATCAAGCAACTACATAAATTGATAAGTGCTATATGGAGAAAGGAGGAGCTCCCAAAGGAATGGAAAACCTCAATAATAGTTCCGATTTACAAAAAAGGCGATAAATCGGACTGTAATAATTACCGAGGAATCTCGTTACTTCCAACCTGTTACAGGGTATCAAGTAATATTCTGTTAACACGCTGAGTGTATACATAGATGAAATAATTGGAGATCACCAATGTGGATTTAGAAGAAATAGATTCAGATTTTCGCTTTGAGACAAATTTTGCAGAATAAATGGGAATACAATGGGACGGTTCATCAGCTATTCATTGATTTTAAGAAAGCATATGATTCTATCAAAAGGGAAAAGTTATACAGTATCCTGATACGATTTGGAATTCCGAAAAAAAAATGGTTCAACTAGTGAAGATGTGTCTCAGCGACCCGATAAGCAGAGTATGGATATGTAATAATATGCCAGATAGTTTCAAGATTCGCAACGGATTGAAAGAAGGCGATGCCTTGTTAACACTACTGTTTAACTTTGCGTTAGAATGCGATTTTAAAAATTAAAGGGGACAAAAAGGGACTATCATTGAATGGTTTGAATAAACTGTTCGTATACGCGGATGATGTAGATTTAATAGGGGACGATATAGATGCACTACAAAGCAACATCGATGTCTTAGTTGAAGCCTGCGATGAGATAGGGTTACAGGTAAACATAGATAAAACAAAATACATGATAACAAGCCGAAACACAGGGAATGAAGGAAATAAAAACATAAGAATTGGGGATAAGGTCATGGAGAAAGTAAACACATTTAAATACTTGGGAGCATACATAACAAGCAAAAATAAGATAACGGAAGAAATAAAAAGTCGGTTAGTATCGGGCAACGCATGTTTCTATTCAGTCCAAAAACTTCTAACATCGCGATTAATATCAAGGAAATTGAAGCTAAAAATATACAGAACGGTTATTCTGTCAGTAATACTTTACGGTTGCGAAAGTTAGCAGATGAACATAAATTACGTGTATTTGAAAATAAAGTTTTGAGAAAGATACACGAACGAGACGGAACGAGATGACTGGAGAGTGGAGGAGACTGTATAATGAAGAACTCCACGGACTGTACGATTCACCAGATGTTGTAAAAATAATGAAATCGCGTCGACTAAGGTGGGCAGATCATGTAGCTCGTATGGGGGAAAACGAAGATTATATTCTATCCTGGTTTTAAGGCCGGATGGAGGAAGACCATTGGGAAGACCGAGACGTCGTTGGGAGAACAATACTAGAAGAGATCTTCGAGAAGTAGGTTCGTGATGAAAACTGGCTTGATATTGCCCGGGATAGAATCCAATGGCTAACGTTTGTTACTGCGGTGATGAACTTGCGAGTTCCATAAGCCATAGAGCTGGTTAATTAAATTATGCGTGGGTAACAGGCCAACTTAGTAGCATTCTAAACGTAACTAGGTTGTATTGATGATACTAGACAAAGATAAGATCTAAATAGCCCATAATAACTCAGCGGTATAACTCGTCAGAAGATCTTTAGAAGCTTAAGATTTCTGCCTTCAAACACTATTCAATGAACAGTACTTAATTGACTTTCGGTAGAATTCGTGTCAAAATCAGTTCGAATCTGAGTTCACAAAATAGTACTTCTCATGTTCGAGTGAGAAATGAATGAGCTTTATTTAAATCGATGATGAAAATCGCCTCTTTTCGTCTTAAGCAGCTTTTACTTATCCAAGTAACATGAACTATAAATGTCTTCCAAACAATTGAGAATTTAACTAGATGAATATCTATATAAATCATATTATTAAGTGCGTAATTCCATGTCAAGTTGACTACTGGTTTAACATCAATAATCTCAAATTTCGAAGAAAATTATACAGCTTTAGCTCTCAGGAAATGCCAGTTCGCTAATTGTTCCTTTCTCATTTCTACATTGCTACTTAATCCCTGAAAAATTCAGCACTCAGCCACTCATTACCAATATATGCTTTTTCTTGGATACAAATTTCTTCATTGTTAATAGTCCTACGAGGTGTCAGAGTCTGGCACCACCCTTTTATTTTGTAGCGAATGAAGATATTCATTATATCTGTCAGTTGTTATTGGTCTGACAAGTAAACCTATTGACGGTTCACACTGTTTTTTCGACCAGACTTGGTAGAGGACGAGAGTACATCAGGAAACCACCAGAAAGCATTAATAAAAAGTGCTTTCGTCCATAAAGATAGGCGCAGTGACCAAAAGTATGATTCATAAAAGTAAGTGCTTATGGTGTGATCAAAGTCGGAAAACATGCGTTTATTTTATTTATTAATTTAGTGACAACACAACAGGCAATGGCCTAATTATAGTGTTGAGCTTTACAAAGTAGTTGTACAGACTTTATTGACAATTGCATCTCTAAATTCTTTAGGTGACATATAGCATACGTCCAGATCATTGTGAACTGTGCAGTGTTGGTTATATCTAGTACAAATTCTCCAGATTGGTGACCTCATCAAGATATTGGTTCTTGCCTTTTTACAGTGGAAGAGACCAGTATTATTAACGCGAGTTTTAGATGATGGGACACGAAACTGTAATGTCGAAACTAAATCCATACAATCTAACTTATTTTGAACAATTTGTTGAAGAAATAACAGATCAGCAATGTTGCGCCTTTGTTCTAAGCTCTGAATATTAATGACTGCATTGTAACTATCATAAGCACGACAGATTCGAGTTTCTTTAAAAGTCAGAAATTTAAGAAATTTTGACTGGATTTTCTCTAATTGCTGGCAATGTTTCAATTGATATGGATTCCAAATAGAAGAAGCATATTCTACCTTGGAGCGAACATAAGCATAGTAAATTTTTTCCAATGTTGATATGTTGTTGAATTCTCTTCCCGTCCTAATTACGAATCCTAGTAACTTCAAGGCTTCATTTGTTATATTTGTAACATGTATGTTAAAAGTCAATATCGAGTCAAAACTGACACCAAGATCCTTAACTACAGAGGTCTGTTTAGTACAATTTTAGTAATGGAATAATCAAATTGATGAGTGGTTTTATTTCAATTAAATGATAATACTTTACATTTACTTATGTTGACTCCAAGTTGATTAATAGCACACCAGTTTGCAATATTATCTAAGCTTTGCAAAAATGTTTGAAATGATAAAAAACAAATACACATGAATGGATACCGGGTCAATCCGCTATCTTTTAGAGGGTTCGTTTGTCATGGTCGCCATCTTGAATATTACTCTATTTTTATTTAAGTGGGAAGGGGGTCATGTGACATATCAATCTGGGCTAGAATTTTACCATAATTACATTGAAATCGGTTTTGCCATAAATAGTCCAGTCAAAATAAAGTTTAAATAGGAACAAAGTAGTAGCAAGCTGAACATTTGTATGGAAGTTAGGAAATTATGTCAGAAACAACGTACTAAATTGTTAAAAATAAAAAATAAATTGTTGCTTTCTTCAAAATTTTAAAAATAAAATGGCGTCCTTTATACCCATTAGGCCTTAATGATATGATACTGAAAACATGTATATGTATATGCCCGACAAAGACTTCTATAGAGTTCAACGTATCCACACCAACCTTGGCACGAATATGCCTTGCCACCCTAGATTGACAACTTTGGGGGTTTCAAACTCCCCGTAATAACCCCGTTTTCAGTGTTGACAACCTATTTTAAAGTAAATTTTCTCCAAAAGTTTCTATAACATTCAAAGTATTTGAACTAAATTTGTCCCAACTATTTTTCGACTTTTATAAACATAACTGTGGTGTTCAACAGCGCCCAAACAACACAGTTTACAGTGTTGCCATCTTATTATAAAATTGAATAGCTGTCCATGGTTCCTATAGCATACAACTCAACTGTACAAAATTAGGCATGAATATTCTTCGGCACCCTAGAAGCACTACTGCGGGATTCAACACCAGTAAGCAACCCAGTTGTCAGTTTGCGACCTTATTGTAAAATTTAATTTTCGTCAGTAGCTTCTATACCATTCAGCTTAACTGCGCTAAAGCTAAGATGAATCTTCTTCGATACTCTAGAAGGATGACTGTGATGTTCCACCCCTAAGCAACTAACTGTCAGTGTTGCTATCTTATTACGGAATGGATTTTTCTAAAAAAAAACTATATTAGTGCAATGTATCCGCACCAAATTTTGGACGAATATTCTTTGAAAACCGATCATGGGATTTCCCATCCTCAAGTACCCCTAACCTCTCCCTCTAACGCGCTACTCAAAATATTATATCAGTATGCGTGTATTGGTTTGGTGCATAAATTATCTCGGCCAAGAAAGTAATTGCAATATCCTCTGTGAACTAGTTGTTGCTGTTGTTATTCTATGTTCACAGTGCATTTCCTAACATATTTCTTTGTTAACCCAGGTAGAACCATCGATATTAATGCATCTTTTATTTGTTTTTGTTTTTTGGGGGGATTGAACATGGAATGCTAAGTTGGGAAGGACAAACATTTCCGTCACATTGTTATTTGAATTTTGTTGAGGTGTGCTAACCTCGGAGGTCGCCAAAATCATTTATACAGTGTGTGGTGACAACTCTATTTGAATTTGAATTTTATTTATGGCTTCAGTCATCCCAAGCTCAGACCGAACAACACCGTTAAGAAGACTGTGCAAAGGTTGTGTGTGCGTTCCAAGAAGCGACAGTTCTATATGAACGACGCCCTACGGTCTGTACGGAAATGAGACTTTGATGAGGACCGTTTGAACGTGTCAATTCATGCAGATCCACACCAAATGACACGGAAATTGACCACACAGATGGACTACACAGACACTTGCACTCTATGGGGAAGCTTCATAAACTTGGTGTGTGTTTCCCACATGCTAAGCAGCAGCAACAAATGCTGCAGTGTAGCCCTCTCTACATCCTTACTCGCTAGTCATCGCTCTGCTCAGCAACACCATCAACCCTTTTTGTCCAGAATTGTCACGAGTGGCGAAAAATGGTGCTTGTACATCAACGTAACACACTAAAAACAATGGCTCAGCTCAAAACAGAAAGAGAACACCTCGTGTGAAAAGTGAACAGCATCCACACAAGACATTGTTATCCATTTGGTGGGACAAGAAAGGAATCATTCACTTAGAATAACTTTCCAGGAATGTGACACTAAAACCTGCGCTGCAAATAACTGTGTCGATTTCTGACGGCAATTGCGGAGACGCCATCCTGTGGTTTTCTAGATGGACAACACTAGATCTCACAGTGCAACCATGACGAAAACAGTCCTTCAGGAGCTATGAATGGAGATCCTACTACATCCTGCATATTCCCTAGGTCTCGCGGCTATGGTCGATCATCTTTTCCGTGCACTGTCAAACTCATTGCATGGAAGATCATTCTCCGACGACACGGCACTTAGCTTTTGACTTGAGAATTTCGGTGCTAAGAAACCAGTGTATTTTTTACCAAAAAGGATCGCGGAGTTCGCTGATTCCCCTGAACGATGGGAAACAGTCGTACATAATGGTGGACACCATTATTGATTAGTGCTCTGGGTTTAGTGAACTCTTTGATTCGTGGTTAGTGGCTTAGTGCTTGAGTGGAATGGTAGGAAGACTGGCAAAATTTATGCACCAACCCAATTGTTCGTTTGTTCCACAAAGGCTTCAATATCATTCAACGTGTCAGCATAAAATTTTAATCACATAAAATTAGTAGCACACAATATTTGTGCACATCAAAGGAATTAATATTAAAACATGCTAGAAGTAATACAGTAAAAAATAAGTTCTACAAACAATACGTATTACTATCAAGTATGTATAGGAGTAGACATTTCTTTAGAAGTACTAGTAAAAGTTTTTAAGGCATTACAAAATCAAAATGAAAAATGAGATAGGAAACTGAAACAATATAAAACGTAAGTTATTTTTAATTCCATGCAGAATAACCATCTCAGTTAAACAATACAAATGAGAATAATCGGACCTGACAACAAACTAAACCACAAAGCAATGGAATCATCAAACAAATAACAGTTTGTAAATACGTTATGCTTTCAGGTTATGAAAATGGCTCATTTCATGATTGTTCAGCAGGTTATCACTGTCAGTGGGAAAAGTCGATTACTTGTTGGATCTCAGAATATGCGTTGAAGATTTGGTGCGGATACCTATAACGGGTTTGAAATCCTTGTGGAACGTACATGATAGGCATTTTGAGTAAGACTATCTGCCCTGGTAAAGCATAAGATGGTGGATGCTTGCGGCGATGAGGCAGCCCAATAGTTGTTTTAAAAGGGTGTCAAAGAATATTTCTGCGGAAATTTCTTGCGGATAGGTTCAACGGTATAGAAGCTACTGACAAAAATTAAATTTTATAATAAGGTCGCAACAATGACAACTTGGGTATTGGAACTCCACCGTCGTCCTTCTAAGGTGACGGAGAATATTCATGTTGAATTTGGTGCAGATGAGTTGAATGCTATAGGAACCATGGACAGCTATTCAATTTTATAATAAGGTGGCAACAGTGTAAACTGGGTTGCTTGGGTGCTGTTGAACACTACAGTTATGTTTATAAGGTGTCGAAGAATAGTTAGACCAAATTTAGTTCAAATACTTTATAGAAACTTTTGGTCAAAATTTATTTTGGCAACACTGAAAACGGAGTTATTATGGCTAGCTTGAACCCCCCAAAGTTGTCAATCTAGGGTAGCAAGGTATATTTGTGCGAAGGTTGGTGTGGATATGTTGAAGTGTATAGAAGTATTTGTTGAACAAACATTTACATATACATATTTTCAGTATTCGTATCATTGGGGCCTATTGGATATAAAGGACACCCATTTGTTTTCAAAATTTCGGGAAAAGTAATAGTAGAATTTTTTGAACTTTTAGTATGTTGTTTCTGACTCATTTCCTGACTTCCATACAAATGTTCAGTTTGTTACTACTTTGTTCCCTTTTTCATAAAAAAATTCGGCTTCGTTTACTGGACTAAAATGTATTTTTGAAAGAGATAATGAGATGTGACATTAATATGCGCAGTTGATTGAAAAGTCTAAACATAATATGTTCTTGGTGCAAGGATAAGTAATGAATATTGAGGACCACCTAGTATTAAGTTTACTAAGCTTCCAAGGTATTAAGATATTCACAGTTATAAAGCTATAAGAAATTTGAAGAGTGGGTCTAGGTCATTCAGCCCCCCACTCTCGATTTTCGGCAATTGAATATCCGGATTAGTTTGAGTTGTTTTGAGCTACCGCAGTTATAAAGCTGTCAAGAGATTTCAAATAGGAGGCTAAGTTAATGCTAGACTCCACTTTCAAATTTTAGCAATTTAATATATGTTTTGATTTGACTTCATTTTAAGTTCTTTTGAGCTTCAAAAGAAAGTTTTGAGCTATCTTCGTTTTTTTTAAGAAAAACTGTTGAAATTTCGTGAGGCAGCATAAGATTCAGATTTCGTGAGCACTTGGGTTCATTATTTTTTTCTTATTGTTTATAAATTCTTTCTAACTTCTCTCTGTTTTCTCCTTTTTCTCACTGTTCCTTTCTAATTTCTATTTTGTTTCTAGTTCTATTCTAATTTAT
>JAGDQP010006609.1:1500-22047 GCA_022664845.1 Lepisma saccharinum | reverse complement strand
TCTGGTTTTCTAATATTTTTATTCTATATTCCTTTAATAGTATGTATATTGCTTTTATACATACTATCTATTGTATTTCTTCACAAATATCTTTCTAATTCTCTTCTAATTTATTTTTACTTCTTTAAATTTCTTTCATTTTTTTCTAATTTCTTACAAATTCATTTCAATTTATTTCTATTTTCTCTAATTTGTTTCCAATACTTTTATATTTTCCTTAAAATTTTGTATTGTTTTCCTTATTTTTCTTTGTTTTCCTCTAATTGGTTTTTACATCCTCTCGAGTTTCTTCCTAATGTCTTTAAAATTTCTTTACAATTCATTTTTTCTTTCTAATTTCATTCTAGTTGCTCTATGGTTTCTTATAACGTTCTTACCAAATTTGTCACTAATACTTTTGAGATTTATTTTGACTTGTATTTAATTCACTCTAGTTTACCTCTCATTTCTTTATATTTTTCCTAATTTATTTTTTCAGTTCTTTCTAATTTTTCATTAATTCCTTTAATGTTCTCCAATGCAACTGGAATTTCTTCTAATTTCATTATAATCCAGTTCGACTTTCGTTGCAGTTACTTCCTAATTTCACTCTAATTTTTCATTTTTTTAAATTACTTCCATGCCCTTTTCCAACTTCTTTCTAATTTATTTTTAAATTCTTTGTTTATATATTTTTTCTATTTACATTTTAGTTTCTTTTTAATTGGTTTCTAAATTCTTTTTAATTTTTCTCTAATTCATTCTATTTCTCTATAATCTCTATTTCTTTCTATATGAAGAGTACTAAGAAAGAAGGGGTGATGTCAATTTTTAAAAATGGGTTTGAACTCGTAACAAATACTACACAATGTTTCTAGTATTCTACTACACAATACTACTCGTAACAAATACTACATAATGCTAACCGCCAGGAAAGTTTCAATCCAAAAGCGTAAATAATTCAGAAGTTATAGGGATTTTTAAAATATTAAATACATGGGAGTAAATGGGAGAGCTTGAATTTAAAAGCGAGAAATCAGCTTCCTTGGACATCCCCCTGTACTCTTCACAATCTACAGTTACCGCTTCCACTGTACAGTTGCACCCGGTTGGGTCGTTAGCAAGCAGAATGCTATTGGTATGAGCGTTTATCGTTATACGTGCCATGGTCGGCTCGTGCAGGTTTACTATACTCATTGCGTGGACCCTACGTTTCTACACATGCGTCCCACCCTTTTTTGCAGGAGCCTATTTAACGTTGGGTATTGCGTGCGCGCTCGCACTGCGCAGCCAAGCCCACCGAGCTCTGAGTGATTGGTTTTGCGTTGTGTGGCTACCGTTTGCTCATGCGGGTAGTGTTTTTAAGTGAGCATTGCTCATGTAATTTTCCACATTATTTTTACCACCATGAGCCATTGGGAACCTGTTGATGAGCGGGAGCTGTGCCACGTTGCATCCAAGGCGGAAGAGGAGGCCAAGCTACAGGGCCATCCGTGTACGTGTACGTTTGAGACCATTGATGAGCGGTGTTTGTGGACCGCTTTAGAGCTTTGGGAGTAAGTTTTAGAACTTTTGTGCTACGGATGCCGACATCGTAGACCTGGTCAGTTTGAACATACGTGTCTAGGTCAGTTCAGCGGTGAAAAGGTGCCGGACGTATATTTGGAGGCTTCCAATAACCCCTTTCCTGGTTGGGTGAAGTCTGTGTTTCGCGGTGACCTATACACCGATGAAATGTTTACAGTTTACGGCCGTCAGAATTTCAACGGAGGGTGCTGCCGCCCGGCGTTTGCTCCTGGGATAGCATCCCTTGTGGATGCTGGACCGGCTTACTGGACCGACTTACTGCGTTGTCCTGGCGCAAGGATCGAGGAGGCAACGCTGACTACTAAACCGTAATAATAGTTCAGTGCGAATATGGACATTCCCACCCCAATGTAGTGTTTGTGTGAGTGCTCACCCTACATCATTGAGGAACACTGTATTTTTACTGCGTTGGACCAGTGGACCCCCTATCGATTTCTGTTAGTTTGCGGCGGGTGTTGTTGCCAGATAGCAGATATGTTACACCATGTATGTGTCAGTCCAGCCATATCCCTGACCGTACGTTTACCACTATATTGGATTCAACCAACGTAAACGCGCTCTATAGTGTGTACGTGCAAAACCATAGCCATGGTGCCTCCCGTACAGCGTTTGAGTGAAGGCTGTACTTTTTGTTGGAGAATGAACTTACCAAAGTCATGGGGAAACTACTTTCAAATGACCTCACTGCAGCGTGTGGTACATTAGTTCACTGACATTGGTGTAGTGGCTCCATGTCTGTTACAGAGTATTCTACTTGGAGGAGGTGCATATCTGGCTAAAGTCCTGGGTGCTGGACGTTACGATCCCGGATTCCGGGTGTGTTTATCCGTTGTGTATCAGCATAGTGGATTAAATAAATTTATATTTAACGTACGTTGTACACATTATTTGTCTCCCACCACCAGGTAGTAACTGGTTATTATTCTTATTACAGTGTACCAGTGCTATGACTGCCACGCTTAGATGGTCCTTTTATCCTTCTGTGCCAGCACACACGTACAGAACATGCATTGTTACAGGGGCTTTGATTAGATTCCATTTGTACTGATTATTCTTGTAATTATCTTACCAACTCGAGTCTGCTTACCAATCGAGTATGCCCCATCAGCAACCATTGTTTGTATATGTGTGTGTGAGCATTGCTACTTCCACCACTGTTAGTGTATTCCTTGTATAAGTCCCACTATGACGACGATTGTGGGTAGCAATCTATCTGTATGAGTGCACGCATTCAACTATTCTAGTGCTATGGTGGTGCATTTTATTACTTGTTTGTTACCATGCTCGTGGGTAACCTGTTTTTGTTGTACCACCACACCCAATTGTTGTATGTGTGTACACACATTACAGGGACCATTGTACACATCCACGTTGAGTTTTGCTTTGTTGTCTTATATTGCAGTGTTGTGAAGTCTACTTTTGGTTTCGGTATCATTGCCAACTGTAACACTTGGATATACTATTCACCACCACCACGGCAAGCATTGGTTTTATGTGTGTAACCACTACTGGGCCAACTGTATTTTTGTACCATTGTACACAACCACGTTACCTTTTGGTTTTAGCACCATTGCCATTGCCATCTACAGCATCCGTGGTGGTTTCTTGTACAGCATCCGTGGTTATAGACCACAGTGTACACATATACAACGAATGCATTGCCATTGCCATATTCTTTCTTTATTTGGTTTTGGTATCATTGCCAACTGTAACCTGTTTTGATCATCAGGATATACTATATCACAATCACTGCACCTACTTGTTGTTTTTGTATCCCCGATAGGTCTAATCTTATTTTTCCGTTCTACGCATCCATGTTGGCGTTTTATAAGGATGCTGCATTACCATATAATGTTTATTTGGTAGCATTACCAACCGTAATCTGTTTTGGATATACTATATCAGCATCACCAGTTGTGTGTGTGTGTAACCACTACAGGTGAAATTTTATTTTACGCATCCACGACATGTTGATTATTACTATTGTTCAGCATCCTGGGACATAAACCAGAGAGTACTCATATACAAATAGTGCCTTGCCAACTATAAAGTTGTTTGGATACCACAATAGCCACCATTGATTGTGCGTGTAAACCATCCAGTGCCCATTGCTACTGGTATTGTTTTACGCAATCACGTTGTTATTGTGTGTGTGTGTGTTACAGCCGGTTTGCTCGTGGCCATGGGTGTACACATATACAAATAATGCGAAAAACAATAATGCGTTGTCCGGAAGTCGACGGTGTTCACTTTACCAAATTGTAACTCTTTTTCAAAAACATTGTATAGACTATGCCATTACTTGTATGAGTGTACTCTCAGGACCACTTACGCTGCCGAAAGAACACGACTAATACTATTATGTCTGGCCTTGCACTGCTACAACCAACGTTTGCTAGGCGTGTTGGTTCGTGTTTATTCCAACGGACTACTACTACGCCTTGGCGGGCAGTACCCCCGAATTATCTGCTACTATTACGTCTAGTAACAAACGATCAGTTCGTGTAGGGGTAGGTGCTCCTGTGTGGTGTAGCATTAGCATTAGCAAGTTTTTGGTTTTGGAATAATCCAATTTTTTATGCACATGTGGTTCATACCTATCCTGTAAGGAAAGATTTTATATCAGCCTGAAAGTACCATAACCACCACCAACAGTTGGTTTTGCATTACACATACGCATGCCGCCACGGTGTGATGATGAACTACTGGTACTGTTGCCCAATTTCAGATTGCACCACCACATGCTCTCCTCATTTAACAGTGATCATAACGACTAGTCCTACTACAACTACTACTACTAATGTGCATAAAACTTGCCGGATGCTACCATCTGTATTCGTATTGTGGATGGTCTCCTTACCAACGTGACGTCGTTTCTTGTGGTGTACCTGTTCAGACTTGCATTCGTGCTGTTGGATAGCGCTTTTCATCACTGGTGACCAATAAACGTTATTTCTATTTTTAATATCGATGACTACTACACAGACATTGCAGTCAACCATTGTTACATACCACACTTCCTCACTGTGGGGGAATAAATGCACGCTGTATATGAACCGCTCTTTCTATCATCAATAACGGTAACCACTACATACACTGCACAACAACATTATATTAACCACCACATATAATCACTCCGCATCGTACGCTGTCTTTACATTGGTCGATATGTTGATACCTATTGACACACAGCTGTATATTTAGATATTCGTGTGAGGTACACGTCCACACACTAATAGCTTCTGCGTGTGTCGCACTCATCACGATATCTACGGAGCATTAACACACACTTTGTCCGCACACACCCTGGGTTTATGGATCGGCTGCAATGTCTTTTCGGAGCAGTAGTTGTCGAACCTCCTCCACTTTCCGCTGCACCATGTGTTGAAGGCCGCACTCCAATATACGATATGTGGATGGTCCAGGGTGCTGGTCCTGGAAGGCCGGAAGATTTGGCACAGGTTGGTGGGAGTAAATAGAGCTGTTCGAGTAACTCCTCCTCAGTATCCGTTACACAACTATGTCCCCAATTGGTTCCCTGTGTCGTATGCACACCCGGAACATATGATCGCCACCACTGCACACTCCCACTGTTCCAGCGCATCCCGAATACACACTTCTTCGATTATGTTTAGGCGACACTGACATGGATGGTGTAAAGGTTTATCATATACTCCATCGTCCGTCTCCTGCCGCACTTCACCACTGGTATTGGCTCACATTGTGACACACCTACCTGTAGCACAACAGCCTAGTGTTTGCTCCAGTTGTCTCACTGCCTCGGCAAAGTCACTTTCGGACCAACTATCGTCGTACCACAACTCACTGACTTGACTCATCTTGCTATACTATCTTGTACTCTACCAGCATTCACCACCACTTCGAGGGTGTTATGCGCATACAGCTCTGCGCACCACGCCATTACCAACAGATGGTTTCTTCTATGGAGGGGTAGCACTTGTTGGTGACTGCTTCCTTTCTCTGATGGCAAGGCGCGGGGAGGGGGTGGGGCGGGTTGTGGAACTTTACGGTGACTGCTCGCTGGTGGTTGGTGGATCGTTATCCCCCGTATTCCTCCCGTATATCTTTTTCCAGGGATATGTCTTTGAGTTTGGCCACCTCAGTGTTGACAATGCGACGTAAACCCATTTCGAAATTAGTTTTCATCGTCGTAGCATCGTAGTGCGTGTCTACGTTGATTTTAAATAGTTTCTTCAGTGCACACGGAGCCTTCATAATGGCATTAGTGTTTTGGATAAATGTACTATTAGCCTCCTTGTCACTATGCACGACCAATTTCCCACTGAGAAACCTTGCACACCGATGGTCCCGTTGGCTCGAGCGTAGCTAGAAGCATCCTGAACATAGGCTCGGATAGCGAAGTACCCACAGATGAATACACCGCCATATGCACACACTATCCACCCATCGTTCTGAACATGCACAATATCGAATGGCTAATATAACCTTTTCAATGGCTTCGGGTGCTTTATGGAGATGTTATTCGTTTGTTGGTGTAAAGTGATGTTATCCCACCATTTCTTCCACTTCCTCAGCTGCGGCTACAAGCGCACGTTCGTCTGTCGGCTCAAAGTCCGCCATTCTATCTTGGGTCACTGGTCCGTTCTTTCACATCCCGTTCATTCTCCTCATGACTACGTGCGCACGTTTTCCGTAGTTTACCCTTTCCCCCCTTTACTGGTGCCCTTCTCCCCCACCATTGGTGCATCCCTCTACTGACCTTTCCGTATTGGTTGAAGTGTGCACGAACACTACTAACCTGCAAATCCACTATTATTGACATCGTTCAATGTGGAGCGAAAACCCCTTTCTCCTCCTACCAGAATACCCATCGTATGTCTCGTGGTGAGTACGTATTTTGTCGACTTGCGCTTGCTGTGTATATTTGTATTTGGTTTACCCTTGTGTAACACGACGTTCTACTTTTTTGTCGGGGTCTTTGTCTCTACTACTCAGGATTGCCTGTGGGGTCAATGTATAGTCGTTTTACATGATTGCTCCTAGCGTTTATCTCTTTCCTTTTACCGAAAAAGGAAGGAAGCTGTAGGTTTCAAGCCTGCCCTACAGTTTTCCATTACAGCTATCTGTGCTTTTCCCCGATGCCTTTTTTTAGTTCTGTCCGTGTAATCCCACGCCAAGTTTTATGGTGCATTTCCCAATCGATTAAGCTGTTTCCTGCAGTTCACGTGTATGATGAAGATGCATCGGTAAAGGTGTTTGACAACACCAGGCTGTGTTCCGCAACACTGGAATTCGTGTAGAGGTGTTCTATTACTTCTTTTGGGGTGGTAATAAACACCAATATATTTTTTGCAGTGTTGCTTTGTGGGTTCGCACCACGGAAGCCCATTCTGATTGACAACCCAGTGTACGAATTACGACTCGCACCTGAAGAGGAACAAGGTGAAACCTGAAAGGCCTTACAGTGACGCTAATTGAACAAAGTTCTCATCTGTGCATCGAGAAATGTGATATTAGTATTTTCATTTCATTGAAACTCGATGAAGACGTATTGATATGAGATTAACATCATTTAACAGTGACCATCAGAGAAAATACAACAAATCGGCACGGTTAAGACTCTTACTTTGGTTATAAACCTTCTTCTCTGAAAGTTTGAACTCTCTAGGCTTGTAGGAGCAGCATCGCAATTAAGTGCAACTATAAAAATACATTAGACCTATACGGAGATGGTGCTGTCACCTGGTTTTGGAGATCACTGAGACCATTACTCTCAAGATGGCAGGTGCTCTTCCACTCTCTCTGGAAGGTCAACTTTCATATTAACCGATTGCCGTGGGATTAACAGAACCCCATTACGTACGGTTGCTGCATACCAACTATCTATTAACAATGACTGATCACTTTTTGCTTATTGAATCTCGTGTGTGGTAAAGTATGGGGTAATTCATCACCGACACCCCAGAATCCCACACATATGTTTTTAATGTTTTTGGTCTTTACCATATGTTGCACCACTGTTGTGAACCGCGGTGTACAGCTATCATCCAGTGGTACTTGTAAAGGATATTATTAATCAACAGACAGGGAATTATTAACAAGTCTTCTTCTCTAGTATCATTATAAAGTGTTCGAACTTAAGGAATATTCCGGACTAGCAATCCGGATTGGTGATTCGGAGTACCAATTTTAGTAATTCCGGAATGCTGGAATTTCAAAATGTAGAACTATGGTGTTCTATTACAGTATTTTTCGAATTATTTCGGTCTTGGGATATTTTTTCTCAAGCTCATGTTTTGTGACCCCAATCCTAAAGTACTCAGTAACCAGTCAAACGCAATACCGTTGCAGGCGACTCTTTGTTTTAGAATAAAGAAGTTTCATATTTAAATTACCCATTTACACTATAGAACTATATGAGAGTCACAATGCAATAGTACCCGACTTGCGTTGCTATGCAAAACATTCATCATTCTATGACGTTGCGAGATTTGAGACCACCACAACTAAATGTAGGGAAACGTTCAAGTTTAGTGGTAACGGTAGCGTGCATCCGGCTGATTGAATATTTCGACTAACATTACTGACATTTTTTCACAATTTCCTGATTATCTATTGCTCTCCTTTACTATTCTCTAATGGGATACAAAGTCTCCCCAGTGGATTAGTGGTATCATTCGCTGTCTTTTAATCAAGGAGTCCTAGGTTCGATTCCCGGTCGGTTTACACTGTAGGTTCCTTCCTTGGGACGCCATCTTCATTCGATGGAAGGAAATGAGATTTGCCTCGGTTATCGTAGTCCTGCACGAATATCGATCCAGGGGCAATGCGAATCAAAAACCTAAAACAGCTCAATACTGTCCTGTTTTGAACAAGTTTTTCAATTGACACTTTATCCCATAGAGTAACAGTTGTCCGGCTACAATAATGAAGAAGGTTTGTATTGGCATATTGGGTTATATATATACACTACACACAACTCTCACTGCTTTCTCGGTGCTTTATCTGGCTTTGTGAGTACAGTCTTTAAATTCTGAAAGCAAGTAGGTTCCCAGATGGTATTACAATGCTGGGCTGAATAGGTTATCTCTATCCCAAGTATTATTGCGCATCACTCTTTTAGGATGACGAGAATTGACCAATGAAATAATTAAATAATAATAATAAACAATTCTTAAAGACATACCTTTCTTACACAATGTGTACTACAAAGTAAAAATAATTTTGTTGATGAAGGGCTAAAAAGAGAAGCATGAGGCACGTTCTCATCCCCACACGCTCTTCGTTTTGTAACTTTGCTTTTAATTGCGAGCAGTACGACTTTACGTTACCGTTTTACCTACACATTGCGCTGTCCTTGGTTCCGTTGTCGACTTTGGTACATGTATTTCTCGTGCGTATACGATTTTAGCTTGCTGTACTTTCTAAACGGAACTTTCCAAATCGATCTTTTTCGTTTTCTCCTGAACAGACCGTGGATGCTTCTTCTAACAGGAATCTCGTCCAGACCGAGCACCTTGCCCATTTTATGCTTGACTCCGTTGTAATACAACATCTCGTTTGAACATTTTGACGCATGAGCGCTCACTGCCAATGTTACGTAGCATTGTGACGTTGTTAGGACTTATATTGTACTTGATGTGCTGGCATCGCGCCTTTATTTTCAACCACATCATTTTTACGTGAAAATCATTTCTGTGTTTTAAGTACATTTTCGATAGTAAGGCGTGCTTCGGACGAGTTTTCTATATATATATTGGTCATTTTGTTTGTTTTTAAGATCTCGTAATGTGTTGTGTAAAGAGGTGGTGGTGGTGATGCTGTCATTCGGTTTACAACACCTCAGTGAATCAAAGTAGCTGAACTGAATGATGTCTAAAGTCACGTTCTCCCTTCCTATTATCAGTTATATCTTGCAGGCGCTACATTGGGTTACCCGAACCATTCACAGTGCACACAGGGATGTAGCCAGGAAGTAGGTCCGGTCCCCTCTGACATCTCGGTAACTTTAGTGTAACTTTACAACTTGCATATACAGATCAATTTTAACTCCGAAAAACTGCCAGGATGACCCCCTTTGAAATGGGATTCTGGCTATGTGCCTAAGTGCAACAATACCTTAGCAGGACTGAAAATGACAAAGTAAATGGAGGTCACCGAACGCGTCTGTAAAGTCAGTCTCTATCTGCCTGCTTTCGATTGGGTGCTGGTATTGGAGCGCATGTACTATGCATCTACCATTACCAACGACTGAAGCACTTTTAAAAGGAATTACTAATCAACAAACAACGAATTATTAACAGGTCTTCCTCTCTGGTATGATGCTTTATTAAGGAGAGTACATTTATTTTTGTTTATAAAGTTGTTCGAACTTAAGGAATCTTCCGGACTGTCGAAATTACGGTATTTTATCGAGATATTTCGGTCTTGGGATGCTTTTTCTCAAGCTATTGTTTTGTGACTCCAATTCTAAAGTGTTCTGCAACCAGTTAACGCAATATCGTTGCAGGCTACTATTAATTTTAGACTAAAGAAGTTTCGTATTAAAATATCCTTTTACACTATAGAAATATATGAGAGTCCCAATGCACTATTATTACCACCTTACGACGCTGTGCAACGACTTTCACCATTCTATGACGTTGGAAGATTTGAGGCCACCACGATCCATTGTAAAGAAACGTCCGTCTCCCCAGTGGATAAAAGGATGTTTATTAAGATTGGTTGGAGCTGTTCGTGAACCATTCTTTCCCGCGGGCTGTCACGACCGGTGAAATATTAGAACCATAAATTAATGTGCCAATGATTTCCAACAAAGTTGATTCAGTTTGCTGCAAAAAATGAAGTACAATTTCGACTATTATCGTCTCCTTTACTTCCTTTCTCTTTTTTTTCAGATTCTCTTTTTGTTTTATTTGTAAAGGTCACAATGTACTAATTTATTTCGTTGTCAGTTGCCCCTGATTTGGATTCATTCGCCTTTAATTTAGCTAAGTGAACGTTGAAACACACCAGCCTGTTTGTTTTTTATTTTCGATTTTATTTGTATTTTCTCTTTTCATATAGACAGAAAGACATTCATGGGGGTAACAAAGACGTCTTACTACCAACGCCGCCGCCACCAGATGTCCTTAGTTGCCACACGTGTAGAGAATAAAAAGAGAGAGAGAGAGAACGACAAGGGACAGCCGAAACCGTTGTCTACATAATTGTATATCTTGTGACCTCTATTTTACATCCGTCTTGGATGAATCGCTGCTGTTATATTAATATCTATGTACTATTTACACTTAAGGGGAGGGCAGCTCGCTTCTGCACTTCAAGTCTAAACCAATATGGGTCACATTGTTCCTGCAGCCATTATTTATCGTATTTACTGGTCGTATAAGCCCAGCCCCGTACCTGTATAAGGACTGCATTTCTTGGACTTTTGCAATGCTTGCTGTGCTACCGATTTGGGTATTCAGCTAATTCACGCGTGTGTTACGCGTGTTTCAATTCATTGCGAGTTAGCTGTCGGACGTTGATCACGTGACACATATATTTATAGCCTTTAGTCCTCTCTGCCTCAGACTCCAAACTTTTTTTACTAAATACCCATTTTACACTCTAAAAGAAATTGTTTATTAACGTTAAGGGGCGATATACGTGCATCGAAGAGCAATTTTCTTAGATATGATCTATCTGCATGCTCCTTTCATTTCACAATCGCTGTATTGATAGACATAATCTATCCCCTTGCTACAATAGAAAGGAGCCTACTGCTCTTATTTCACACCCGGCATCTTCTTATTTCCAATTATTTCCAATTTCATAATTCTTCTTATTTCTTGTTTATACCATTCACTTCTCATAAGTATTACTGCACACGAGATAGAAAGCTCGGTGATAGTGTCTTCCGTTTCATTACATGCTACCGGCAACCTGTTCACTAGCTGCTAACAAAACTTCCTATTGGATATTTACTAGACCCCTCATTAGGTTGCGACTCCACCCTTGCGTCTACGGCAGTCAACCGTTCACAGTACGCAAACTATTAACTGTTGTTACCGATAATTTTCTAACGAAGTCCCAAATATTACCTATTATATAGTTCAAAACCTGTCTCTGTGTGTATTACGTTGGTTTTATTTTCCGTACATTCTGTGGTACCATTGGTTCGTCATGGCATTATTCTGTAGTTATCTTGTCATAAAGTCATGCGCATATTTGCTTTACTTTGTTTGTTAGAAGGGGAATTCCATTTTTTGTCCACGAGAATTACTTGCACCAGAGGAAACATGCTTATCACTTTCGATTGTGGTGCTTTCTGGTGGGAGTATTTGGAATTAGTCCGGGTGGGCAAGCGGTCTGCGGCGGTAGGCCATAGGCTCGAGGGTCCCGCGTCAAGTCCCGGCAGGGTTCTGAGTGTGGATTTTAACACTTGAAAGTACAGCCGAATCGTGACGGACCTACGATGTCCGCGACGTTTTCACCCAATAGGTAAGTTTTTCACCAGTTCATTTTTTTATTTATCCCTATATATTGTTACAGATCTGCAATAAATTCCAAGTAACCATGATTGTTTCCTGTGTTCTCGGTACTGTTGTGAGGACTTAATGACTTGTATTCATTTCGGTTTGTGAGACCATTGCTTTGCAGAAAAACTGCAAATTGATTTTTAAAATTTGAACACCATGAAATAATTTTGAGTACCGACATACAAAGAGAAATGTTTTGTACACCTCTATAACGGCTTTCTAATTTGACACGTTTCTTACACTTAATCTATCATCAGGTTAATATTATGATGTAATAGCCGCTACGAATTGTCACTTGGTTATAATTATTCGATATTTTTATTGTTACTCATATTTGTACAGGTAGACATTCGATAATGTAATGCGCCGAAATCGCCAGAACTCCCCATAGAGAACTATGGAAAAGTTGCTTCTTTAGAGAGAGATGAGGAAAGCATTAAGCTAAGGAACGGACTGTAAACTTCTTAAGTGACCATACTGAAAGACAAAAATGTTCTTTTCTGACCGGGAATAATAAAATAGTCACTCTTTGTAGCCAGAAGCTTCTCACGTCTGGTTCTGGAATCTTGTTTTCACGCGAGATATTGTTACGTTTTTTGACCAAGTCCGTGAAATGTGCACGTTAAATGTTGTGAATCGTACGTTTTATAGAGGATAAAGTTTCTCAACATATGTTGATGGTGTTGTAAACAGCGATTCTGCCGGGAATTTCAGTTTGGGCGGGTGTAAGCGGAGTTTTGCACGGAGTTTTTTCAACTTGATATATATTTTGCTTATGAGTCATTCTCGCCAATGTCACTCACATTTGTGTGGAGCATTACTTTTAAAGTTAAATCGGAGGTTTCGCATCAACGTCACCTCTAATTTAATCGTAAACCAACAACAAAGTTCGTTTCACTCATTCAGAATCGACTATTGGCACGACAAATTCAAAGATAGCAGGCAATCGTATGATTTTTCTGAAGAAACAAGTAATGCGAGTTACTGTACAGTTGACGGGCACATGATTGTGTGTTTGTGGCTTGATTGCTTCAACAGCAGAGTTTCTGGGCATGAACTATATCTGCATCTTTTTCCTGGGGTAGGACTAACTTATGTCTAAGGATCAAACGTATATGATTCCGTCATCTAGTTAACCACCAACATGTAATTTAATCTGTTCCAACTGAAACTCCTTCACAGCACAATTGAGCAAAAACCTCTATGTCACGCCCGGCGCCAGAAAAAGAATCCTCTATAATATCTCAAAGTACTATAGAGACAACGATCAGAATGGAAAGGCGGTTTATGTGGAAAAGTGGAGGAGCCGCACTTGTTTACACGTAACTTTATGTATTTCTAAGCCCTTGTCTTTCGGGTGTAGATGAACATTACTGTGATAAACTCACCCATCGTAAAGTTTGCAAAAATGTCTGAAAAGAGACTATTTGAGCATCAAAATCGATTGAAATTATCAAAAAATTAGGGTATATACCAACATATGTTAACCTATATTTCACACGATTATTTGAGTTGGTTGCCTCGCATACGAAACGTCCTGGGATCGATTCAGTGACAGACCATCCCTACTGAGGTTCTCAGGACTTTCACTCACTCACACCATGCTAATGCTGGGATGCTACCTTCAAAACTAGCACCTGGCAGACTACCTTCTAACATCTTTTCTCCTACGCTTTTCCGGCCTAAGTACATAAATACAATACGATACTATTATCGTGGCGAAGGAAACTTTTATGGGATTCAGTAAGCCCCCAGGGATGGGCTTAGGCCATAGTGCTGACATTGCCCATTAATTTCATTTTGTCTTTATTTTCAGTGAACCTCAGTAATATCTGGGATAATTCCAGACAGTTCCACGCACATGAACGAGTTCTCATATGTTTACTCTTGGGCTGACAATTCTAGAGACACCCATTACCAGTATTTCCACTGTCAAGCTGAATACTATCTTCCACAATGCAGGTTGTCCCGAAATAATACTGGAAACTTCCGGAGGTAATTATTTACATCAAACCAAGAAAAAAAGTTCATTAGAAAAATCAAAGTTATGCTTACTTTCGAAAACACAGATGTTCACAGTCACGGCGGCATCTTCACAAATGACGTCATAACTGGAGACATGAGTAAGCGGTGTCGGCTAGCAAATCACACTCGGAGTAGTACCTGATACATCTATTTAAGCAATGTTTTTATCAAGGGAGTGACGCAGAGACAGATTTCCCAATCCAAGAATTTCAGTGTTATGGAAATCCTCTCTAAGCTTCATTTTTCAATCATAAACATAACTTATCACTTGTAGAGATGACGTCATTTGTGTCGATGCCGCGGTGACTGAGCCCCCGTATCTCCGAAGCTACACAATTTTATATTTCTTCAAAGGAACTTTTTCTTGGTTTGATGTAGGCACCTCCGAAGGTCTACACCATTATTTCAGGGACACCCAGTATTTCTGTCGCCAAATTTACCCCCGTCCCCAACAGCTATACAAGCGAGGTTTGACACAGTATTCGGACATATTTCAAACTTTTGAACTACGAATGTTATTGAATTATTTTGAGAATTTCTTCTTCTGCAACAAATCCAGCATAAATTTATTATAAGGCAAACTTGTGTGACTTATAAGTCCTTGGTAGTAGGAAATAAGATAAACATACGACCTGTAAGTGCCTGTGATAGGACACACTTAATCTGACATATAAGTATAGTCTCCCAACCAGAATGCATGCAAAAGCAATCAATTTCAATACTATTATGTAATAATAATAATTCACAGCCATTTTAATACACTACTGGATGAGGCCTCTCCCGGAGGGAGGAGTTGGTCTACTGCTCCCACGCTGACCAGACGTGTTGGGAGAGGGGAGCCACGACTCTCAACTGTGATCGCCACTGTCTTTCATTCACAGCAGCTCCTCAACTGCATCACGATGCTGGCTGGACACCGTTCCAGACACATGAAAGAATAATGTGAACCAACGTGTAGATTATTTTATTTTTGTATGCGTCATGGACTGCCGATTACTTATAAATTATTTACATCCCATGGTCTTGAAGGTTAGTGGGAAATGGTGGACAATTCAAGGATACCAATCAAACATCGTAATGATAGGATGAACAGCGAAATAAAAGACGACTAGGTCTAAATACGAGTATGTTCCAAATGCATAAAGCATATTTCTTCCCCAGAGCATCCTGATTTGAAATTTCTAGGACATGCAAGAACTTAAGAACAATCCTCGGTCACAGCTTAGCGCCACCATTCGAGGTTCATACCCAATTATGGAAATGTTTGTGCTCATTACTATAATTTCCAACGTTCAGACGTCCTTATTTTTGTTGGAGGTAGAAGCAGAATTACTTTGGTACAATCGTGTTTAAAATGTTGACTCAAAGATTAAAAACAAATTAGTTTTGGAAACAGCTTATTTTGCTTGACACCTATTTTAGGGTTTATTAGAAAATACTTATACTTAATTCATTGGACGTAGTTTTTGTTCACCTGACTCATTCTAACTACGAATTAGTCACTCAGTTTTGGCTCTTACGATCTTTTCTATACAAAGGTAAATCAGTGGCTTTTCGACCAGTTTTCTTAATGAAAGAATGATCACCAACATTAAAGAAGAGGTGGGGCATGACTAGGTCGAAATACGAGTATGTTCCAAATGCATACGGGATATTTCTTCCACAGAGCATCCTAATTTGACATTTTTAAGAAAGATTTACTTGGGAAATTGTTGTGACAGTTAAACAAAAAAGGAATTAAGAACAATCCTCGATCATAGCTTAGAGGCAGTATTCGACGTTCATACGCAATTATGCACAAGTCTGTGCTCATTAATATAAATTGCAACGTTCATTCTTCCTTATTTTCATTGGAGGTAGAAGCAGAATTACTTTGGTACAGTCGTCTTTGCAATGTTGACTCGTAGCTTACAAAAGAATGGAAACAGCTTATGTTGCTTGACACCTATTTTAGGGTTTGTTAGAAACTAATTATATTTAATTCATTAGAAACGTGGTTTTTGTTCACCTGACTCATTCTAACTACGAGTTAGTCACTCAGTTTTGGCTCTTATGTCGAGAATGCAATACTCGAAACCAGTGCTAATAAAAAATAACCGTAGGTTTTCCATCTCTGAAACACGCTTACCCTGACTTCATTTATGGCCTTTAAGGATCCCATGCTCAGGCTGGGATACGATGCGAGAGTGAATGTTGTAAGATGGGCTACTTTCTGAGTGCCCTCCCAGCATTTGTCTGCTGTGATTGAGGAAACCCTCAGTCAGGATGGGTTCCCGCTGTGTTCGTTCCCAGGACCTTCCGGTTCCATCGTTCTACCAACTGAACTACGGCCGCTCAATGACACACGCTGGAGTGCTCTAGCGATTATATCAATAGAGCATTAACTGGCTGAAGCATTGGACTATACACGTGATGAAGGAATTTACCAGTATCAAAGCAAGAAAAGTTTCTTTCAGTTAGGCACTGTCCGTTGTAAAAGTATATGGATCTTTATTCAGTTTTTATATATTAAAATAAAATATGAAATTAGGCTTAGGTTAGTCAATGAAAGTTTTAGTGTAATATCTGAGCCGTCATATTTTATTCATGTTACGAACTTCGTTGGAAAGACGTTTCAGTACAAACTAAGACCACGCATTAAAATTCTTAATCATGACTAAATATATTTTCATGTTTTATGAGCTTGTACAATACAGTGAAATGGAGCAAAGTTATGTCCCATATGTCAAAATAATATGTCTTTACGTCGGAATGTTAACTCACTCACTGTTCACTATTCCACTAATCGTCTCACAATGTATGGATGTTGCTTGCGATCGACAATACTGCTGTCCTGTCCGCTCCCCTTCTCTCTTCTCAGTTCAACATCTGACTTTGTTTTTCCTTTTCTTGTCATCGTCGCTACTCCGAGATATCATCCCGTCTCCATGGATCTTAGCTTTCATTTGTCCCATGGTTCTTTTCTTTTGTTTTACGGTTCCGGGTCTATAATGATGCCACAGATAGAATACTTCTTCACTTTAAGGAATTAAATGTTTCCGCCACTCAATCATTTGGACGAAAACAAAGAGAGCTCTATCGATCCCTACTTACATCACGTCTCACTTGAGATGACGGCTCCGTCTCTCTTCTTATGTATTACGATATGCAGATCAACACACACGTTTGACAAGGTTGCATTGTGATGGAAAATCGTCTCATGATGCTGGAGTTTTAGATTACGTGACTAGACTATCAACATCTACAAGTCTTTCAGATGCCTGTTCTATCCATTACCTCTTCGGCGTGTAAAAGTTCCAGGATCAATGGCGTTCGTTCCTTTTCTCGTACCTTCCTCTGATTGCGGTGCTTCTCATCTCAAGAGACGCTCGTAACAACGCTTTGTCGGTTTTTTATTTATTTTATTATATTTTTTTTATCTGTCTTCAACGATGTGGTATTTCCCCTCCCGTTCTTCTCATCTTACACTATCTCCTTCCGCCTCAGTGCGTTTGACAGGTTAATTTGTGTCTCGACCAACAGCAAGACCGTTTTTTCACAACGTCATTTTCTCGTAATAGAGTGCAACTCCTACTACTTACGTACAAGCAGAAAATTGTGACCGAGTATGGATTCACTATTTTATCGCTTAATAGCTTCAGCACATCTTATACCGATTGGCGTGTTTCATTTTTTATGTACTTGCAAAGACTTTTGGCCTAATAATAAATAACATCTCAAAATTACAAAACATTTTAAGTGCACTAAGCAGCTAACTCTCTTGATTGGTTCAAGCCTGGGTGCAAAATCACGGAGGTACTGAACGGAATTGACCCTACTCAAGCCTTTAAGGCAAATTTGTTCATTGCAAAAAATGGTTGTGCTAATTCGATACTTTTCGGTGTCCCAGGGCGACCATCACTTTTTTGTGTTAAAAAAATACCGCTTGTTGTGAAATTTTGGTGATTCAACACTGATAATGCTAATATGACCCCCATCCATTGTGTTGAATCAGCATTGACAATACATCCATTGTGCTGAATCTCCGAACTCAACACCGTTGGCTGTGTTGATTTAATGTAAAAAATGAATGGTCGTCCTGGGACACCTAAAAGTGTTGAATCAACACAGCCACTTTTGTTGTCTATCTAACTGTCAATTTCCTGCAGGGAAAATAGTTTTTATTATGTTAATCTCTTACTCTACCCTTGAATTTTCATGTGTTTAAAAATACCTTGGACGATTTAGAACTCTGAATAAACGATAGAAGGAACTAGTGTTTTTTCTATGTCCCGTAACATCTCCCAAACCCCTCTTCTAAATTTTCATTCGCATGTCTTCCAACAAAAACTCATATACGTCCATTGATCTATCGACCTAAAAGCATCTGTTTAACTTCCATGATTTTTCGGGATGCATACGGTAAATGACCTAATAATAAATTTGTTGCATTTGATAAAATTAGCTATAATTAGAAATTGTACCATACTATGAAGTTTTAAGTTATTTAATATTCGTAATCAAAGATATGAGAAGTATAAATAGTCACTCAGATTTAATTAAATGTGTTGACAAAGAGCTTTTGAAAACTAAAGCGAGAGCAACCAAGAATAAAGAAAATTCAAATGGTTAAAGATTCCATTGCTTTCGATTTCTAAACCAGTAGGCCTAAAACCGAATTAACTATGAACGTGAGCTGCAAACCACTCTTCGTTTTGAATCCAAGGCATTGCACGATTTACAAATCAACATGGGTTTATGTCCGTGCGCCAGATAACTATTATTACTAATTTTACTCTATTAAAAAATATGCTGAAGATTATTAGTGGAACAGTTCATTTGGGATGCTCCGTAGTCATACACATTATATAAGTTGTGAGCTTATAACTACATCAATATGTAAAATGACTGTTACTTGCTTTACATAATATACTGACCTATTATGTATTAGGATTTCATTTTTCGTAAGTGTACACAGTAAAACGTTAGTACTTCATTTCATTTCGAAGTTCCTGGAAATACATAGGATATATCTTTAGTGTATTAAGTGCCTTGACAAATATGTAAAAGAAAGTTAAGAAAAGAGGAAACCCTAAAACTTGAATCAAATCGTAATTTTCAAATAATCATTTAAACTTTTATCAAATAATTACTGTATAGAGCTTATATACATGGAATGTTAAAGTATGGACTGAGCGTAGATAATCATTCTTACAAAAAAAAAAAAAAAAAAAAAAAAGTGCTTCATCTAAATAGCACCAAACATCGTTTCGAGGAAAACACTCGCACAATATCTAACAATTAGTGTCAAAAGAATGAAATGAATTTCTTAACGTAGAAAAATAACCTTCTTATATAATATCGCTAAGTAGGTGATGCTTATTTCGTAGCATTATTCTTCACTCTGGTTTAATGCAATATTTTCCAGTGATGGAGAAAACAATAATTTGGAATCTCCTTTCTTGAAACTGCAAGTGTTAATAACATCACGATCTGCAGCAAGTCAACTAAATGAATAGGACTAAAATTATATACATAAATACAAGAGGAAAACGTTTCCAACTGCGAGCAGATTTCACTAGCAGTATTACTTTTAACAGTATCTTAGATTTCACGATTAATTTTTAAACTCGTTTCGCAAAATTTCGTTCACAAAATGTTCTGGTACACTCTCGCTCCTTATTTTCGTACTTTCCTTTTTCAATATGTCCACAGCTGGAAAAATAACGAATTTACTGTGTTTCTTGAAGTTTATTTGGTTAAATCAAAGTACATCACTGAAAAAAATCGCGTTCTATTCCCGCTCCTACCACTTCCTACTTCTTTGCTAGGCTACGAAAATCGATCATTGATGCAGTCCATGTGGTGTAAATAATTGATCCACTTGAGGAATGTAAAAGATGGTTCTGAACTGTAAAACAAATGTACTTTATTTTAAATTGATGCATCATGAAAAAAAAAAGTGGTTAAGATGTGGTTGTTAATTCTGGCTGCTTCATGCATTATATGATTGATGTTTATCTATGATATATATTTAAAATAGTTTCATGTTTAGTTTAATGTCCAGTCGCTCATCCATTTCTACTGGATCGATTTGTGTGGTATAATTTTCTTTCATAATATTCGTATTTACGCCTAGATAAGTTATGAAGCATTCGCATCGCTTTCCTGCTCACCACCTTTGAATAAAAGAGGATTGACATTTTCTTCCTACGCATTTCTTATGGGATTTCTTTCTGTAGAAACTTTGTCCAGTTTTCCAGCAATTTCTACTGGACCGATTTTCATGAATATTTTTTAATGTTCGAATTTATGCCATGTTGTCAAGTAGTCCGACGGCAGAGGTATTCCGGATCGCCTAGTTCTTAGTGATGCCAACCAACTTTTTTAAATTAATTTTTTCAATTGCTTCGACATAGTTTAACGTAACCGCAGCAAACTTTACATACACATTAGTCGACACAATAGAACAATT